>JBBPLK010000089.1:63295-78236 GCA_038089735.1 Exsudoporus frostii
CACGACAGTTGTCCGATGCTGTCGGTAACGGACCGTTGGCAAGAGAAGAGAAAACGGCGGTGCTGGGGCGTGGAGATAGTGTGAGGGGATGACTGATGTGATGTGGTGCTGTGCGGATGCGGTGGGCGGACGACAGCTGCACGAACGGTTTGACCTGTGTGGGTATGATGACCGGGTGGCTGTCCCGATACAGCATCTGCGGGGGGGTCACTGGGGGGGTTGCGCGGATGGGGGGGGGTTTGAAACCGAGGACCCGAAAATGGCAGCCGAGTTGATCTGGACGGATCTGAGATGCGACTACGTCAGATTATGTTTTTTTTTTCTTTTTCTTTTTCGCGTCGAGGTTCGGTCATGCCATTGAAGCGGGCGGATCATTCGGGGGCATATAAGACACTGGGCTGCCCTGCGCTCTTCCCCAACACACCATCATGTCCTCCCTCCTCGCCCACTACACCGCACACATCCGCGAGCTTGACGACTACCTGTGCGTCCCCTTCCTCCTCGTCCCCGCTCACACTGACCCCCCGCAGCTCTGGTACGCCCGTCACCCTCACCGGCAGCGGCCTCTCCCTTGCCCAGATCGCCGCCATTGCTCGCCACACCCCCTCTTCTGTTTCCCCCTCCGCGCCCCCTCTCCGCCTCTCTCCCTGCGAGCACCTCCGCGCTGCACACGATGCTTCCCGTCACGTCATCGCTTCCAAGGTCGAAGCTGGGCTTTCCATCTACGGCGTCTCGACGGGCTTTGGCGGCAGCGCAGACACCCGTACCGACGACCCTATCGCACTCGGTGCCGCCCTTCTCCAGCACCAGCACGCAGGCGTATTGACCCCCTCTTCTGCCTCTCGTGATGCCTTCTCTTCTGGTATGACCTATCCCTGCTTCCCATCTCTCGTCCCACTCATCCCCTGCAGCACTATTACCACTCTCGGATCCCGCTCACTCAACCACGATGCCCCCAGCCTGGACCCGTGCCGCCATGCTTGTCCGCACCAACTCCCTTCTTCGTGGCCACTCTGGCGTACGATGGGAACTCGTCGAAAAGATGGTCGAGGTTCTCTCAAAGGGCATTGTACCACTCGTACCCCTCCGTGGGAGTGTCTCTGCCAGTGGTGGTCAGTGTTTTTGTTCGTTTCCCTTCTGCTCGTTCTATCTCGCTTATGTCCATGGGTAGATCTTTCCTCTCTTTCCTATATCGCTGGCATGCTTATCGGAAACCCTGCCATCCGTGTATGGTTACTCGCTTCCACTATTCCTCCCTCCCTTCCCATCCACCCGACTCATCTAAAAGTGTCCGCGCCACGTTTCTCAGTCTCTACTGCACCCTCATCTACCTTTGCTTCTGGTAGCGCTACCCCAGCCACCGAATCTGGTGGCGTATCTCCCATTTCCCCAAGCACACCTGCTTCTTCTATTCCAGATGATGGATTTGCCAAGCCAGACTTTGCCCAATCAGCCTTCTCCTACTCGCCTCTCGCCCCTTCATCGGCAACATATACCGCTTCCAAAGCCCTTGCACTCACAAATACCTCCCCTCTCCCTCTTGCATCCAAGGAACACCTCGGTATCCTGAATGGCACTGCATTCAGTGCAGGATTGGCGGCCCTCGTTGTCAATGATGCTCAGGACGTCGCTGTTCTTGGAGCTGTAAGTGACAACACTCGCACACTGGCTCAAATATAAACTCATTCTTTGACAGGTCTTGACCGCCCTGTCCATAGAAGCCATGTTGGGTTCTCGTGGCTCTTTTGATCCTTTTGTCGGCTATGCTCGCCCTCACCCCGGTCAAATCGAGTCTGCCCATCTTATCTGGTCCCTTCTCTCCGAATCCAAGTTTGCACAAGGAGATGAGGTCGAGGTCAGCATCGAGGACGACCAAGGTGTGCTCAGGCAAGATCGGTACTCTCTCCGTACTGCTCCACAGTGGTTGGGTCCCCAGTTTGAGGACCTCAAGAGAGTCGAGGAAACCATTCGCATCGAGGTCAACTCGACGACCGACAACCCGCTCGTGGAGCCCCCGCGCGAGGCTAACGGGGAAGGTGCGTATTCGTCATGTCCCGAAGTATAACCCAACTCACGTGTGTCAGGCAAAATTCATCATGCCGGAAACTTCCAGGCATTGTCCGTAACCAACGCCATGGACCACCTTCGACTCTCCCTTTCGCACATCGGTCGACTCATGTTTGTGCAACTCACCGAGTTGATCAACCCCGCTATGAACCGTGGGCTACCCGGGAACCTGTCCGGTGGTGAGAGTGCACTGGATTTTGGGTGCAAAGGTGTCGACATTGCTGCCGCATCGTATGCCGGGGAACTGAATGCCCTTGGGGGAATGAATGTGGGTGTGGGAAATGTTAGTGCTGAGATGCACAATCAGAGTGTCAAGTGAGCGAATCGCTCTTGCAGGATTCATGATATTGACAATACATCTCACTAGCTCCCTTGCCCTCATCTCAGCCCGGTATACACTGACGGCGCTCGAAGTATCTCAGTTGCTTGCGGCCACACACCTGTTTGTTGTCTGCCAAGCCCTCGATGCGCGTGCACTGTATGTTGAAATGAGACAGTTATCTGCACAAGTTGTTCGCGACGTTGTGCGGGAAGCATTTTCTCTGTCGGGCGCGGACCAACTCGTGGACAAGATCGCGGGTAAGGTGATACACCAGGTATACGACGCCCTCGACCGTACTCCCGGCATGGATACGGCACCGCGGATGGCCAAGGTGGCGAGCGAGGCAGTGTGTCCGCTCCTCGACGCGCTCGCATGGCTCGACCTTTCTACACTCGACCTGGGCAAGGTGGCCGGGTTCCGTGCGACGCTGGCGGAGAGGCTTACGGCGCTCCTGACAGAGCTCCGGTGTGCGTATTTGGGGGTCTCCTTGGCGGATGTGCGGAGAGGGTGCATAGGGTCGACGTTAGCGCCTACGGAGACACCGGTGTTTGACATCTCCCCGCGCGGCCGAACGCCCGCATCAACTTTTTTGGCGCCGCGCACGCGGGTGGTGTATGAGTTCGTCCGGGAGGAACTGGGAATTCAGATGCACGGCGCGGACAACCTGCGGGGGAGTGTGTTTGGCATGCACGAAGGGGTGTTGGCTGGATTGGACGCGGAGGACGTGACGGCCGTGTTGGGAGGGCTGGTGGATACGACGGTGGGGGACAAGGTATCGATCATTGTCGAGGCGATTAGGGATGGACGGATGGCACGCGTGTTGGTGCGGGCGTGCGAGGGTGTGGATGCGTGAACGTCCGGGACGGGCTGTGTCGGACAAAATTCAAGACATATATATCCCGCAATTTTTTCATTTGTTATATTATATCGTATACTCTTGTTGGATTGTACTTATGTAACAAGTAGATGACATGGATGTACTTTTGATTCAAGGGCAACAAGACGCCGATGATCAGAGATGGCCCGTCTAGACCACGTTCAACATCGCCGCAAGAGTGAAAACGCAATAGCGTACCATGTGTCGTTTCCCTCGCGCCTCGATTTCAGGATCGCGGAGCACCTTACCCGCGAGCCGTTCGACACGACCTGTCAGGAATCCGAGTGAGTGATGACAAGTGAGCGAGAGAGAGACGGACCGACGATTCTCGTACTCATGGGCGGTTTCGAATTTTGGCGTGTGTGTTCGTCGACACTAGAGTCCGTCCCCGAATCTGGTCCCGACGCCGAAATGGGGTGCTCCTCAGTCTCGGTCTCGCGCTCCGACTTGTCCTTGTCCTTGTCCTCGTCCTCGTATTCTTCCGCATCGCGTTCATAGCCATGGCTGACCCACGGCGTCTGATGTCCATGTCCATCTCTGGGCACGTGAGAGGAAGAGGAGAAACCTGGGCCCGGGAGGGCCTCTCCCCCCACCCCTGTCGTACCCGTCCCTATCCAGAGTATACCCGGGATATGACACGCGATGGGTTCGGTGGCGCATCCTGCCATGCCGGGGTCGTATGCTGCGTAGGGGTCGTCGCCTGCGCCTTTGAAAAGGACAGGGGCAGGGAGTTCGTCTTCCCCTTTACGTTCCTCTGTGCCGCGCTCGCTGTCAGAGACGAAATTCGCGGCTCGATAATAGGGATGGTCGTCTGTCGAGTTGGGTGGTATTTTCATCCGAATCGCTGGAAGAGACTCACCGCGAGACATGTGTGTTGGACGAGGAGGGACTGACCGGTGACGTCAAAGAGGGGCAGTCCGGCCTCGAATTTGACAATGACAGCACGTGCTCACATCCCTACAGTAAGTAAATCCTTCCGCAAGTTCTGTCCGTAGTAAGCTTAGCCCTTGGCGTATGCATCTACAGAGACAGTCAGACCTCTCGCTTTGTTGATGGGAAAAGACTGCCTTTCCCCCATCACGTTTGTGTGAATCGAAAAGCTTTCACGGCAGCTCAGGTCGAGAAGGAGATGACGATGAGAGGCGCGTGTGACCCGAGCACTTTCATGTCAGCGACTAGTTGATGGTTATAGTGACGATAACAAATACGTAGTTGAAGAGCCGGGAGCAGTGATGGGGTTGATGCGGCCATCATCGACGTACTACTACTTACCAGCAAGCGAGCGCCAAACGATCCATCCAGAATCCAGATGTTACGTAGTTCGAGAGCTTTTAGGTAAGTGGCCATTGACGAAATGTTCACAAGGTTCAACGTCTTAACGTTCCTTCGAGCTGATAGCCGACGCACATAACGTCTGGCGGCATCTGTCGTTTTAACTCCACATCTATGGCTCATTACTTGGATTTCTTGCGGCCTCTACTATCAGCTCTCACAAGCATCAATTGCAATGCCTTGGCTTATTCTCGAGTCGACATTTGCGGCGGGCCGTGTTAGGCAAGTTTCTGTTCCCGTGCTTGCCATGTGCCTCTATCGGACTGGAACGGATCCAGGACGGCTCATCTCCTTGGTCACTGGCAATTCAACGTCCCGTGTCCTGGGAATACCGCTCTATTGTATCACGGCGCAGTCTACACTTCCATTCTTTGCAGCATGTCTCCCTCAATCGCTCAGGGTCTCCAACTTAGTCCCTCTCCCACCTCGCTCACGACAGCCTCGCAGATCGTCATTGTTGGTGCTGGTACATTTGGTCTTTCTACAGCTTTTCATCTTCTCGCGCGTGGTTACACAGATGTAACAGTTCTTGATCGAGCGAGGGAATTGCCTGCTGTAGACGCTGCGAGCACGGATATTAACAAAGGCGCGTGCTGACACCGACCGACTTCGGCGGTATCCACATCAACAAGGAACAGCGTACTAACAACGTCTGGAAACAGTGGTCAGGTCGTGCTATAGCGACATATTTTACGCTAAACTAGCGAGAGAAGCAATGGAGGAATGGAAGCAGCCCATGTGGCAAGGTTGTTATCACGAGTGCGTCTCGGTTAGTCTGGTTCGTGTCATGTTGCTCAATGGCGCGCGGCAACTAGATGCGGCGTGATCAACGTTGGCAGCGATAAGTTCGATCATAGGTTGAGGGAGAACGATCGCCATCTCGGTGCACCCATCGAAGACCTCCTGGACGCCAAGGCTGTCCGGACAAAACTTTTATCCTCACTGTGTCCCTCCTCCACCACTCTGATGCGCTCGGATTCCGACTCGAATGCACAATGCGTTGGTCCATTCACACATTACAATGGCTACTTCAATTCCGAAGGAGGTTGGGCAGAGGCAGCGCGGGCAGTGGGGATCCTTCTCTCGCGCGTGAGGGAAATGGGTGGGAAGGTGATCGAGAACCAGGAGGTCGTCGGGCTCGCGAAAGATGAGAATGGGTGGACAACAGGGGTGAAGTGTAGAGATGGCAGACGTTTCGAGGGTGACAGGATAATACTCACCATTGGATCGTGGACTGCGTCGACGTTTCCTGAGTTGAAGCTCGACTCACAATGCTTAGCAACTGGGTAAGCGGGCTTTACCGATCGTCGGGGTGGGGGTGGGGGTGGTGATCTGGATGTATGGCTGACTCCCTTGCCAGCCAGACTGTAGCAATGATACAGCTCAGCACAGAAGAGAAGGAGCGATATAAAGGGTGCCATGTGTACTTGGATTTCGATAGTGGGTTCTACACTTTTCCGGTGAGTTCTTTACTTCTCTCTCTTTTTTTTTTGGTTCGAATCCTTACCCATCTTCACCGTGATCGGCGTCGCATTTGTTGGCACGCCAATAGATAATGCATTTATTTTTTTCTGTTGGTTCTCATCTCCACTTTTTCTTCGGGCTTCCGTGCGGTTATATTTTGGAGGGTACCTGTCTTGCTCTTAGCTGCAGATGGCGTCCAGGGGCAAGCTCATCAAAGCATTCCCTATCGCATTATCATGCGCCCCCTAGCCCATCCTCATATGCGGCGCCAAACAAAAAAATAGCACCAGGTTTTCGGGGAAAGGATGAACATAAAGAGGCCACGGAAGAGATCCGTCCGGTCTCATACAATCGCACGCCATGCACCCTGTTTCGCATCACGGTAGTTGGCGATCGGCGTGTGCAACGTTCGATGACTCACCGCCCTATTCGCATTGCCGGTTTGACGTGCCATGTGCATATTTATGGGTTCAAAAATGCTGATTAGTGGCGGTGCATTCGCATTTGGTTCAAGTTGGTCTCGTCATGCAAGGTTTCCATCATGGTTGGACTTGTCCGCTTCCTAACCCTTGGAAGCTACCCGCCCGGTTGAGCCGTATTCAATATTCTAATCGGCTAAGCTCCATTTCACGTCACCTGGACGGAGGACCTGTTATCATCCTCCATATTTTTTTCCTGGATCTATTGCGCAATTCGAGTATGGTTTCTCTCCCGTGTTTACTTCAGGAATTTTATGCCGTTTGAACTGATTATGCCTTGCGTACGCTA
The DNA here is from genome assembly GCA_038089735.1 of Exsudoporus frostii. Lineage (NCBI taxonomy): Eukaryota > Fungi > Basidiomycota > Agaricomycetes > Boletales > Boletaceae > Exsudoporus > Exsudoporus frostii. The sequence goes on from JBBPLK010000089.1 coordinate 70,126, forward strand.
TTGTTGTCGGTTCACACGTGCGCTGATTTATCCATATCCCTGATGCCCCTAACCGACACAGTCCTGCTTTACTGACTAGTCTTACCTTATCGTTAGCCAACCGAAGATGGAATCGTCAAGCTTGCTATTCACACGGCTGGACACACCCACATGATGTCCCCAGAGATAACCGGTCATATCGACTACCGCTCAGTCCGGAAGATATCGACGCCGCGAACAATCACGAGTCACCCTGATGGCTTGCGCGTCCCTCGATCAGTACTACAGACATTAAGGGAGCAGCTTAGAAAGGTGTATCCTCAGCTGGCTGAGAGGTCGTGGGCTGGGACCCGGATGTGTTGGTGAGTGAATTTTGTTTCTGGTTGTTCTTTTTCTTGCGTTATTCTTCTCCTTCGACTCTGTTACTTCCTTTCCCCGCTTGGTACATATGATATCCAGGATAAGATCCAACAGTCCATTTGAACATATGCCATGAACGTGCGATCGTATACACGGACATTGCTTCCTCTTCTGGCGCTCCGTCGCATTTACAATCGGCACCGTGACAGCTGAAGGCCAGTCACGTTGCACCGGACGGAAGATGATCATTCGACTTCTTTGATTGGTTTGCGGGTCTTGAAGGGTAGGATAACAACCGTGCTCTCGGAGATAAGTTCGGTTGCCACATCAACCTCTTATGTCTTTCCCCATGGCGAGATCTCAGACCTGGAACCCTTCGTCTTCAGCAATTCCCACCGAATTCTATATGTGTAGCTAACGACAGAGTTGACGGGAGGCGTCAACGGCCGAGACCCGCTGGATAAGATCCTTCCGCCGGTGCGGGTCTTATCAGCTATCGTCCCTCTCGTGCGGGATTCTGAATACTCTGTGTCATATTGTGACACATCGTTGGACTGAGACGATAGATGATTGGCTGACGCGTTTGCAGGGTGTGCCTATGACCCTCTTTGTTAGCCGGGTCGCAGTAGCGTCATAGGAACCATTCACTTAGGAAATGGACGGACTTCATGATTTTGTACTGGATCTTCCTATTCGCGCATCCCGATCGTGGTCAGAACAGGCAGGCGCTGAAACCGATCGTTCAGGACCCCCCTCTGCTTTGAATTCCTTGCTTCACATTTTGTATTTCTTTATTCTGTTCTTTCAGTTTCCTTTACCGGTACATGTTTGTGACTTTCGGGAGCTTACTCCATCACTGAAGGTACACTGACTCGCCGGATGGAAACTGGGTCATCGGACCATTTCCAGGAGATCCGACATTATTCTTGGCTACGTCTGGTAGTGGACATGGATTCAAGGTGCGACTAGTTTAATTGTAGAGACTGCACCGACTCGAGTCGAATCTCGAGGGCAATATATTTTCAAGATCGCCTTGAATCAGACGTACAAATCTGTTACTGACTTGTTCCCCTCCCCTCCTCTCTCTGTCACAGTTTCTCCCGAACGTGGGTCGCCTCATCGTAGATTCTCTCGAAGGCACACTCGACGATGCGATGGCGGCACGATTCGCGGTCGATCGGGACCCCGCAGGTGCAAAGAATAGCGAGCGCGCGTCGCACGTCACGCAGGAACTGGACATAGGGGAGCTTTGTGGACCGGAGGATTAGGGTTATGGTAACCATATGAACGAGTATGATGATGACCTTGGTTGGCATCATTCGTTCAGTCAGTTAGACGCTTGAAGTTGTTCCCAACAGAACAGATTAACCATTTTCGTAAGGGATTTATTTGATCTGAACAGGACGCAGTTGGAAGATCGTCCTGAAACATTCTGGACCAAGCAACGACGTCCATACATTCCCGGTTTGCATTCCTGTTTTCGTGTCTTACGGCGGGTAGGTATCAGTTTGTCTTGTACCTGACCCCGTGTCCCATCCCCCAAGTCTAAGCAGCCACTGACTCTGGTGGTTGAATGACAATGAATCCTTGGTATCAGACAACGAAATCTATACCAACGATTCAATGTGATATTCCTGATGCCGCTGCATCATCTGCCCCATGCACAGAAATCGGACACACAAAGCATATCATGAGATATTTAAAAACAAATCCTTTGTATCAGACAACGAGAAAATATACCGTAATACCAGCGAGCTCAGATCCCGGTATGCGCGAACACGATCCACTTGCAATTGTCCAATAGCAATTCCTTGGCCAACTCCACCACTGCAATCATATTCAACGCCACTGCCGCGTGCTTAGAATCAGTCACCAATTGTCTGAACGTCTCCCTGTACAGTCGGATGACCACCTGGAGCGCGGTTGCGTCGTCTACCTTCCACAGCGCCCCAATCACACCATTGAACCCAGCAAACTGCATTCCAGCCACGAGGTGAAGCACCTCGTCCCTCACCGCCGTATACCACGCAGACAAGAATGCAAACTCGGAATGTCTGTAGCGTTCCTGGATGATACGCATGAGCGTGAATTATCCGTCTCCCATTGCAAACCACGATTCGAATGGCTTCGTGGCGTGCTGTGAGCCGTGCAGGCGAGATAAACGAAATTACGTTCGCGATTGCAGACGCGTCACAGGCAGCCTTCTGAGAACGAGCACGCTCCCGTGCACAAATGAGAACCGAAAGAGAGGGGACATACGAAGAGACATATATATCTATGAGATGATTAGTCTTGCCTTCTCGATATGGACCCGCAGCATGAAGCGGGAGAGACGTGAACTCGGACGTCGGACACCTGATTCGCGAGCCCATAGGCAGCTGAACGTCATTTTGGAGAACCACGACAGTCGATTCGATCACGGTCGTCCACAACTCACGCAATGATCGCTTGACCCATGATTCTCTGTTTCGCCCGCATGTCTGTAGGTCCTGCATCAGTTCAGAGAATTTGGAACATAGTTGATCGACATTTTGCGTGAGCAATCCAGGGGTACGTGAACTGGTGAGTGAGTGTGGAGAATAATTAAAGCGCTACGGATGTGTATGCTCGTGCTCACGACCATCCAGGTCCACATTCCGCGCGGCTTGTTGCAAGTCTTCGAACTTACGCGGAAGCAAGCGAAATTGTGAGAACCCACCCTGATGCCGACTCATCTTGTCCACAACGAGTTGCCATTCCTCCCGAAACCGCCAGTACGGATCCATCAGGCCCTTGCTTCCAACTTCCTTGAGCATGCTTCCTGAGATCCAAAAATCGAGTCCTGGTCGCGGTGATATCAAGTACATCCAAAATCAAAACGCGAATGCTGGTTCGATTGCCAACAAGTGATATACATTGACAAAATCGTACAATACAAGTTCCTAGCCAGCTCACCTCAAACAACCCACTCCAAAGACGACCCACGCCGGCATGCTCACGCCTTCCTCCCCACAAACTCCCTCCAACTTTTCACCTCGCTTGGCACGTTCCCTTCCTCATAGCCCATCAATCCCCTCCCATTCTTCCCCATTTTCCGCCTCAACGCCTCCACCCACAACGCCGCACACTTGGCATTGTTCAACAACGGCAACCCGAAATCCACTGCGTTCCGACGGGCAACGTAGTCCTCGTCTTCCCGTCCCTTGCCGCGTCCCTGAGCGAGGTTGATCACCGATTGGATCTCGTACTCGTCAAAGACCTCGCGTAGACGACGTTTATCTGACGTGGGGAAGAAGATGCGTTTGCAAGTTACGTGGGGAATGGCGGTCAAGGCGGCCTCGATCACAGGCGAGGAGACATAAAGCTTAAAACCGAGTGAGTGGAGTGTTTTGGCGATGAAAGGAAGCTCCGGCGTGTTCGGCGAGCCACCGATAAGGACACCAGAACGGGGGCGGGGAGGCTTGAAGCCAGTGGTAGAAAGTAAGGAAGCCCAGTACGCTTCGTAAACGTCAGAACCGAAGGAAGCAACTTCACCAGTGCTCGCCATTTCTAAGTACATCATTATTAGCCAAGAGAAGACGGAAGGAACAAAGGAAGGGTACATACCAACTCCAAGGAAGGGATCGGCACCACCCAGCCGTGTCCAAGAAAATTGGGCAACCTTGATACTCGTGTAGTCTCGCTTCTCCTTCATCAAATCAACAGGCTCGGGCACATTGACACCGGTGATCGCCGCCGCCGCCGTTTCGATAAAATTGTGTCCCAAAACCTTGGAGACGAAGGGGAACGAGCGTGATGCACGTAGGTTGCATTCGATCACCTTGAGCTCGTCCTCCTCACTGGCCTTGGAGGCGGGCTTCTTGATCACTTGCATGTTGAAAGGTCCGGAAATCTTGAATGCTTGTGCAACTCGCGACGCGATGTCCTTCAATCTGTCGAGGTCGCGCTCGCTCAACGTATAAGGAGGAAGTACAAGGGTGGCATCCCCAGAATGGACACCAGCGTTCTCGACATGTTCACTGACGGCGTGGACGAGGAGCTGGCCCTTGTAAGCGACGGCATCAACATCGATCTCCTGAGCATTGGAGATGAATTTGGTGATGACGACGGGGTGAAGAGGAGAAACTGAGGACGCGGCGGTGAGGGTGTGCGAGAGCGCGGATTCTTCGTGCACAATTTTCATTGCGGCGCCCGATAGAACGTATGAAGGCCGGACGAGCACCGGGTAACTGTATACGTGTATCAGCAATGTACTCTGACAGTGGTACGAGTTCCCGCGTACTAACCTAACACGGTTCGCAAATTCTTTGGCAGCTTCCAATGATGTGACTTCCACCCACTCGGGTTGATCGACACCAATGGAGTCAAGGACGCTCGAGAATTTGTGACGATCCTCTGCATTGTCGATCTGCGAGGGGTCCGTGCCGAGAACATTGACACCGCTCTCCTTCAGCCGAAGCGCGATGTTTTGCGGGAGCTGCCCTAATAGAGTGGGACGTATAATTGGTTCTGCGCCGACAAGCTAAGAAACAACTGACCTCCGACACTGACGATAACACCCTTCGCACCCTCCAACTCATAGATATCCATCACGCGCTCCCAACCCAACTCCTCAAAGTACAATCTGTCCGCCTCGTCAAAGTCCGTGCTGACGGTCTCTGGGTTGTAGTTCACCATGATCGTTTTGCCGCCAACGTTCTTCCCGTCCTCGCTCACAGTATCGCCCATCTCTCGCAACCTGCGCGCACAGGTCACCGCACACCAGTCAAACTCGACACTGCTACCGATACGGTAGACACCACTGCCGAGCACCATGGTACCGTGATCATCGAAAGTAACGTCATGTGCGGATGCGTTGTATGTCGTATAGAGATAGTTGGTGTGGGCAGGATACTCGGCTGCCAATGTGTCGATCCGTTTCACGAAAGGGATGATGGGCGGGTCCTGTGATTTACGGAAGTTGCGTACATCACCTTCCGTGGTGTTCAACAGCGATGAGATCTGGGAGTCGGAAAATCCTTGGCGCTTTGCAGTTGACATGAGAGAGGGGGGAACAGCAGAGAGATTGCCGAGGGAAGTGAGGGCCCGAGACGTGTTGACAATGTTTTCGATCTTGTATAGGAACCACTAGGGGGGAAACGACCATTAACCTAGGAATGTGTGGTGATGTAAATACTGTACCTTGTCGATCTTTGTCAAGTCGTGAATCTCTTGTACATTATACTTGTCATTGTACATCGCGTACGCGATTGCGAAAAGTCGCATGTCCGTGGGGCGTTTGAGCGCTCGCTCCAACTCGCTTGCATCCTCCAATTTATTCAACCCACCCACCACTTCGAACCCTCGCCATCTGGGATCGACCATACGGACGGCCTTTTGCAAGCTCTCTTCGAATGTCCTGCCGATGGCCATGACTTCGCCGACACTCTTCATAGCGCTACCGACTTCACGATTCACCTCGGTACTGAATTTGGCGAGATCCCACTTAGGAATCTTCGTCACGATGTAGTCGAGAGACGGTTCGAAGCACGCAGTGGTGGTTTTCGTGACGGCATTAGGCAACTCGGGAAGGGTGTGTCCCAGAGCAATTTTGGCGGCCGTGTAGGCGAGGGGGTATCCCGTCGCCTTGGATGCCAAGGCGGATGAACGGCTCAATCTGGTATGATAGATGAGTATTGTCAATTGTCAATACACCTACACGTACCGTGCATTGACTTCGATCACGCAATATTCTCTCGACTCGGGATTGAGGGCATACTGGATATTACACTCCCCAACGACACCAAGATGCCGAATCACTTTGATCGCGGCGCTCCGCAACATGTGGTACTCGTCGTCATTCAGAGTTTGGCTGGGGGCGACGACGATCGAATCACCGGTGTGAGTTCCCAAGGGATCAAAGTTTTCCATGTTGCAACAGATGATGGTGTTATCGGCACCATCACGAACGACTTCGTACTCGAGTTCCTTCCAGCCTTTCATACTACGTTCGATGAGGACTTGAGGAGAAAGCGAAAGCGATTTGGCGGAGAGATCCCGCAACTCGACGGGGTTGTTGGCGAAGCCAGATCCCAGGCCACCCAGAGTAAAGGCGGAACGAAGAATGACTGGGTAACCAATTTTCTCTGCAGCTTCGAGGGCTGCATCGACGCTCGAGACAGCCGTCGACTGAGCGACTGGTATGTCGATTTCTGACGTGCAGTCACGTGAGTATCTGGTTACGATCAGGGGAAAGGGAGTACAAACCTTTGAGAGCTTGTACGAAGAGGTCACGATCTTCGGAAACCTCAAGCGTCTTGATGGGTGTTCCGAGGACCCTGACGCCGAGGCGGTCGAGAATGCCCATCTTGTCAAGGGCGATACCAACGTTCAAGGCGCTCTGACCCCCGAAGGTGAGCAAAATGCCATCTGGTCGTTCCTTTTCCAAAACATATGCAACATAGTCTGCGGTGATGGGTAGGAAGTAGACTTCCGAGGCCAGCTGATGACTAGTCTGCCATGTGGCTATGTTTGGATTAATCAATACAGCGTCGACGCCTTCTTCGCGGAGGGCTTTCATAGCTTGTGAACCGGAGTAATCGAACTCGCCGGCCTGGCCGATGGAGAGGCCACCACTGCCTACAACAACGACCTTTTTAACCTTTGGACGGTCGAGTTGTGGGAGGACTTTGGCAGATAATTTTCGAGCAAGCTCTGAGGGGGAGTTGAGGACATGCTCGTCATCCTTTGGTGCGTATGAACCGACAGCCGGAGCAGCAATCGCACGGAGGGGGTTGGTGGATGCGATACGAGAGCGGAGTTGTGTCGTGGAGAAAAGACGGGTGGAGGGGTGACGAGCACGGGCAAGGTTGTCCAGAGAGGGTAGCACGCGCGCTGTGGTGGGAACCCGGGAGACAGCTGCAGTGAACATGGCAAAGGGCCTTTGCAAGGCTTATGTTCGATTACGGGCAAAGAGAGAAGACGAGGTCACTGAGATAACTGTTTGGACGACAGATCAAGATATCAACGACGGCAAGAAGGCAAAGAAGGGTATCGACTGACTCGTCGCGTGTGTTCTGAGTGAAAATCATATACGAGCTCAAAGCTCTCCTGGGTACTTTTGAAGGTCAATCGCTAGAGAGGTCGCGGACTTGATCCGCGCAATTTTTCACTTTTTATTCACGCGCCTCCTCGAGCCAGCACGTGCCGCAGTACTCATGCTACGCCGTCCTTTCATTTGCGCACAATCCCCGAGCCTAGCCAATTGAGACTGACCAGTCAGAGACTCTGCGAGCGGTGCTCAATCCCTATGATAATCATCGCGACTTTATTGCGTATAACAGCACTTTGACAATCAACCTTTCCCAACGGATGGCCTCTAAGGCCACGTTCAGTCTTGTGAACTATTACCAAGGATGTTCCCTTCGCCTCTGGTCGAAGGTCACCACCACCGTCCTGCGCGTGTGACTCTCACGTACTTCGCAAGGTGTGTGAGTATCTAGGGGTGTATCCTTACCCATGTCAGCGCACGTTTAACCCGTCCGTCGATTGCGCTACCTCGGGGTTTCCCATCATCACATTCAAGTCATCCAACGTCAGGCGAACAATGGCCCGGGTGCGAATAAACTGTCGTCTAGTAAGCGTCGAGTGATGGATGAATGAAGGGTATGGATTCCAAGGCTAAATCCACCAGTGGGCAGCGACTCGTCGGCCCATTCAAACATGACAACGAAGTTGTCGCTGGAATCCGATTCTCTCCGAATGGCGAGCACATCGCCACAGTGGGGGATTCGGTCATTTGCATTTTCGACAGT
>JBBPLK010000090.1:9560-21099 GCA_038089735.1 Exsudoporus frostii
TTTCGAATAGATCGTAAACTTGTCTCGTCTGGCATGACATGGGTTAAGTAGTTGTTGATTGATGGCATGCTTTCGTTGTGTTCACTCACATGGGTGGTATGACGGTCTGACATGTATGACTGAATTCAAAGTAGTACACAAAGTGCTACTGTTCAAGTTTGTCTTCGTACACATGCAAGATTCTTGTTGTGTTTCGTAGTGATGAATTTCTCGACTTCGTGCAACACTTCGTCACCATACTCGCCGCTTGTTATACCTATTATCTAGTCGCATGGACCTCGCACCTTGATAAACTGCATACGCCAGATTACGTGCATTACGGGGAATAGCTAGGAAAGACTGTACAGTAAAATAATAATCACGAGCACTTGGTAATAGTCTCAACCGTGCTGCACAAGAGATTTGAAGTTCAAAACGCAGTCTCACACCTCCGAGTCCGCAGCGTTATCGTCGACGTCAATGTTCTCTCCGTTGACCAGTCGCTGGATAAGATGATCAATTTTTGCTTTGTGTATGCGGTGATGTTCTTGCCATCCTTTCCAAGGATGATGAGGATGCTAGAATGATGCTGCTCACTAATCGGCTGTCGTAGGCGATACAAGCGATGCATACCAGTCGCCCAAATGCTTGGAATATTTTATCCGACGTGCCCTCAGGCTTTGTGAAAAAATACTTGGCAAGAAGAATGTCATCTGAGCGGGAATACCGCATCTTCTTTTCGGGTGGTTGTGGCAATGGATCATCCCCTTCTGTCCTGTTCAGTTCGTGTTTGTGGCGACGCCAAAACTTCATCCATGATGCACGAGAGTGGTGTGGCGCCTGTGAATGGAAATAATGAGCAGCGAGTATGATTCACAGTGAACGGATGACCTTTGTAGCGACGTCTTTCCAAAATGCTACCATGTCGAAACGATCCTGTGATCTATGAATTAAAGGAGGGTAAACAAACTGAACGCTATTTGCCATGCATCCGACCCACTTCCTGTATTCCATGAAGCGAACCAAAAATGTCACATCCTGTTCCGTGAACGCGACTCCTTTACCAGTCGTACTCCTGAACAATGCCCTTGGGGGAGTTGGAGATCGATTACGCGGTTGGTTACCTTCTTGCTGTAGTCGTTGCTGCGCTGCTGCAATGATCCCGGGACCAGTACTAACTCGAAGCTGTTGTTCCGCTTCGTTCTGTTCCTGTTCTCCTTCTTCTTGGGGAGTCACTGCATCACCAAGGTCCATTGAATACCCGCCAAGCCTGATTTGATGTTTGTTGCAGTACCGGCGCCAGGAGTAAAATCTGTAGAGTTGTTCGATGGGTGAAATAGACATACAGACCGGTTTTCTCACGTATGATGCGGGGCCTACGGTTTGGATCACTTAGCAAGTCCATCTGTATACCAGGCAAAACCACAAACCTTCACAGCTATCCTCTCACATATTTCTCTCAGGCTGAGAACGACTGGATTTGAAGACTTCAAGTATAGAAAGGGAAGAGGCACAAACCTTAGTACAAGACCTTGCTCTTGACAATAATCGATGTATCTCTTGAGGTACAACACATCGTCAGAGGTGAAAAGATTCCCGCCATATGTACTCTTGATTACGCGACTTGGTGGCGTAGGAGACCGAGCAGGAGGATTCCGTCGATTAAGAACAAGGGTAGAGGGTGGTGCCGCAGGAATTCCCTACTAATATTTCAGATACATGCGACTACGAAAATACATTGCAAACTTGCCTGGTTTCGACTTCGCTTCCGACCGCGGGATTTTTCTCCGGCATTGTCAACAGGTGCATTTGATGAGCCGGCAGCCGAAGGGCCTGGATCGTGGATGTAAGGAGGAGCTTGCTCGTAAGGCTGTTCATACTAGACGGGCACGTCAAGCTACATGGTACAGGGTGATATGACTATCAAACTAACCGTTGCAGGATCATAAGCATAATCACCCGGAGGTGCGGTTGCCCAATCCGTTTGTTCGTCTCGATACCTATAAGCGTACGGTGGGCCACTTGGCCCTGCTACCATATGGGGCGGAGGCTGCTCAAAACCAGTAACCCATGGGCCATCCCGATAGGGTTGTGCAGGACGTGGGAGCATTCCCGAGGGAGGCTGAGGAGGCGCCATGTGAGTCTGTTGGGGTGCAATGGCATTGGGAGCTTGCCATGACTGGGGAGGAGCCGCATTGGGGGGCTGCATACCGCGAGGGGGAGGATGCATCGGGTGTGCATAGACAGGATAGCCATACGAGCCCTGTGGTGGTGGATGCACGAGGGGGTCAGTGGGACCGATGGTGGTGAGCGCCTGGGGATGAGGGGGGATGGGCGGCAACGAAGACACTTGGGCAGGGGGGGCAGGGTCATTCTGGGAAGGGGCAACGGCTGGGAGATCGACCCTATGAGAAGACCGATCTTAGAGGATGACAGGAAGTGGGCGGGAGAACTACTACTTTTCTGTACCAGTCACTTTGCACCCTGCCCAATTGTTCTGGAATGTCTGGAGTGCCCCGGCACGAACACACTCGTGGACCCAGCGAGAGTGAAGGACGATTTTACCCTTCTTACCGGCATACTGGCGGAACAAGTTCTGACCCGACTCTTTGTGGGGGTCGACTGACGTGTGGATGAGTGTTGTTGGTGCAATTAGGGGAGATCGATGGACACTTGCCTAAAATGTATGGGGTACCGCTGTAACTAGGAGAGACGGCGCCGCCGTGTTTCTGTGACGCAAGTGGTGGGACCGCACGATCGGTAGGCAAGTGTGATTTACTCACTGTGATGAGGTCTACAAGGTCATCTCTGTCGTCGACGTCTTTTTCGATGTAGATTGTGAGCGGGGTGCCCATCATGGGCTCGAGGAAGAGGACGGCATTCTGGGGATCGCTGGCAGGTGGGGGGGCATTCTGACTGTGAGCGCGTCTGGTAGAGCGGGCTGGTGCCATGGGTCTTGGCCAGGACTGGTTTTGATGCCTTGAGAAGAGAGGCGAAAGAAAAACCCCCAGCCAAAATCAGGTCACGGGGTGTGTGACCCATACAAATTTGGAAGGATACCAGTGGTTGGAGTCCTGCAAGCGGACTTTCAATCTACCTCGCCGGCACCTCGGCTGCACCCAAAAACCACTTCAAGGTTGAGATAATACAACGTTTTTCGTAACGGTGGCTTGCTTCGCCCATCGTAATGGAGAGACAATAATAAAGTCGTGTACAGGGCTACGTTACCATGTACGCCACATGCACGGTTGCACCCGAATACGGTGGTTTTAAGGGGGAGACGACATGCAGATCATTCCGACGCTAAATGCGCCGGACAGCAATGCTGAATTCTGCCCCGACTCGCGCCGTTCTCGGAGAGGGGTACACAGACCCACGCCGAGTTAACGATCCGGGACAATATGCGAATAAAACATCAAATAGTTGATCAGACGGTGATGTTGTGTCTTGTTTGTGTGTATCAACACCGGAAGTCGGAGTCTAAAAATGTATTATCTATCAAGCGTTTGTGGTCGAGTTTCCCGCCAATTCACCCGCAAACAGCAGATACTCATCGTAGCTGCCCATCCGCTGCATTCCTCTCTCCCCCCCTCTTCTTCCGCCTTTCTCTCCCCGACAGCTCCCTTGTCCTTCTTCTACCATCATGGCCAACGTCGCTGGCCGAAAAAAATCAATCGTCTCCAACCCTGGCCTCGTAATCGAAACACCCGTCGCTAATAACAACATCCTTAACAAGGCTGCCTCCGCCTCCACTTCTCTCTACCAGCAATGCTCTTCCTTGCGTGCTCGTCTCATGCGCATCCCAAATTTCTCCCACTTTTTCATCCTCTCTTCTCCCAGCGGTGATCTTCGTCAGTCCACCGATCCAGTCACACAGCTTTGGGATTGCTTCACCCTCGGCATCCCTCTCTGTTTTCTCTTCAACCTTCTTCCTCCCCCTACTCGTCCCATTGCCGAGATAAGCACTGATCCCGCTACTTTCGATGTTTCCAATGAGAAGGAGAAGAAACGTGCCATTGCTAAGTTCGCCATGAGACTCTCTGAAATAGACAATTGCGAAAGATTCACTGTATCCGATTTGTGGGATCGTCATTCCACCGACGGCTTGGTGAAGGTGCGAAGCCGTTCATTGTCTCCGTCGATTCCCGTCCTTGACATACCGTAGGTTGTGAGCACTGTCACTACCCTTGTCGACCTTTTGCCCTCCGATATCTTCGAGCCACCTCCAATGTCTCCCCCTCTGCTCGCATCGCAAGAGTCGATAGATTCCCTTGCAAACCACGCTTTGAATATTATTGTTGCTCCAAATGCGCATGACGCGGCCCGGAATAATATTATCAGGGAAATGGTAGAAACTGAACGTAAATATGTACAGGATCTTGAGGTCATGCAGGTCAGACGCGCATCTTTTCGTTTCGCTACCCTTCGCTGACTTGAGCCAGAAATATGCGACCGCATTGTCGCAAAGCAACACAATAGACCAAGACACCATCCATCTACTTTTCCCGGGTCTAAACAAGTTATTGAACTTCCAGAGAAAGTTTCTTATTCGCCTTGAAAGCACTGCAGAGCTCCCTTGGAAAGACCAGCGTTGGGGTCTGCACTTCCTCGAGAACGTGAGTCCAATTGTTCCCTTTTTCGGTACTTCACACATGCTCAATGCGGTGTTTCATTGTCTTTGCCACATCTCGTGTTCCGTCGTTTGGAACAATAGGAAGACGAGTTTGCGGTTTATGAGCCTTACTGTGCTAACTACACCAATGCAGCAGATATCATGATTAAAGAGGAGCAAAACTTGTCGGTATGTGATCTTTGATTCCATATCGGCTCCCCACCACCTTGGTTTCCATGTGAGCCTGGTTGGGGTGACGACGGTCGGCATCGGTCGCATCCCAAAATAGCATCTCTGATGTTTGCGTTCCCTTCCTGGTTCCAGGTACACAACAATTTGATCAACGCCAAATCAGAACTACCTGCTTTTCTAATCAAACCTGTTCAGAGAATCTGCAAGTATCCGCTACTCCTCGATGTGAGTGACTTGTTTATCTGTTGGACTACACCTTTTTCACATTCATTTGCAGTCCTTAGTCAAGGCATCAACCATCGTTGATTACCCACACTACGAGGAGCTCCAAGCTGGTTCTGCCGCAGCGAAGCGGATCACAGATAAGATCAATGAAGCACAGCGTCGCGCGGAGAACAATCAAACTGTACGAAATCTCGAAGGTCGCGTCAAAGACTGGAAGGGTCATCACTTGTCAAATTTTGGTAACCTCCTACTTGACGACATTTTTACTGTCACCAAGTCAGAAGTGGACCGAGAGTACCATGTCTTTTTATTCGAGAAGATCATCTTATGTTGCAAGGAGGCGCTGCAACCACCGCCGAGTGGTAAAAGGGGTGGCAAAAACAACTCGATCCTGAAGAAGCAGCCTACTCCCTCAGTTGCGTCTGTCCCCGGCGTGCCGAACAAGAAGAAGGATACTCCACTCCTTCTAAAAGGTCGTATCTTCTTGAATAATGTCACTCAGGCCATTCCAAGTTCGCCAAGAAGTTCGATTGGTACGTATCCGAATATCGCATATCTTCACTCGCAATTAACACACTCTTTCAAGGTTCTTCTATTGTCAACCCATACTCACTTGCTGTATGGTGGAGAGGTGATGACGATTTGGAGTACTTCACTCTCCGCTGCCGTTCGGAGGAGCAGCTGAAACAGTGGGAGACTCAGATTAACAGGCTGATCAGGGAAGTAGCAAGTCGAAGGGCTTCAGATCGAAATATCTCGCAATTCGTCGCGCACAACAACCATGCCTCCATACCCCCTTCGATGACCCAGCGGTCCCCACTTCCCTACACTCACGACAGAGCATCTTCTTCGATGTCGCACGTCCAATATGTAAACAGCCTACCGCCTCATCCAGCTAGTGGTCGTCACCGACCGAATCCTTATTCCAGCGAGGAGCAATTTTCTATGACATCATCCTCCGGATCGTATTCTAGCGGTGGCCACCATGTTTCCGCAGATGGGTTCGAGTTTGATCTTGATGACGAGTATGAAGATTACCCACCATCCAGCATACCTTCGTCAGGGCGCGGTACTCCATTAGGCACACACCGCCTAACGGGACAAAACCTTCAACCTGACCGTGATTCCTTTGCGGGGTATGACCATTCCCGAGCTCGAATAGAAGATACGAACGGCTATATTCCTACTCAGTGGAGATCTACCAATGGTCCTCAGCCATTCCCCACCGCTGCAGGGTCTGTTATACCTTCCTACCGTCCACAACCCACGCGCATGAGCTCTACCGCAAGCGCAACAGATGCTGGTCTCGGCTCTGGTTCTCGACCTCCTCGAATTCCCTTGCACACCCAAATAAGCTCCCAAAAGCTTACGGGACCATATGGACAATCGACTTCCATTAATAGTGCGCAGGTCGTTTTGCCACTTAGCCGATCTAGGAGTGCAAGTCAACCTAGTGCATATATTCCACAAACATCTCCACCTCCTGTCCCTAGCACAGCATGGACACATCGTTCGCAGAGCTCGGCGGTGGAAAATAAGCGGGGCAGTGGTTCAAGCCAATCCACCCATGGCTCATCGGAGGAGTCACCGAACAGCTCATCACCGATAACACCGTTTGGTTCCAGTGAATCATCATTGGCAGGATCAGGACTGCGCCAGTCGAGGTCGCAAATGTTTGAGAGCATGACTTTGAATAACGGTCACTCCCCTTCCGTAAAAGTCAAGGTCCACTTCCAGGATGATATCTTCGTTATCCAAGTCCCTCGATCCACGGAATTCAGCGAGCTCGTGGACAAGGTAGGGAAGAAGATTCGCCTCTGTGGTCCACGTCGGGACGACACTCCGTTGAGGGTGAAGTACAAAGACGAGGATGGTGATTTGATATCCCTTGGGTCTACCGAAGATGTACAGATGGCTTTTGAGTCGTTCCGCCCCGGCGGACAAGTCACTCTGTATGTCACGTAGGTTATCTGCAATTCCTGGTAATGTTATCCTTTCCCTTCCCTACCATCGCATGCTACTTGTCTGCTGCGATTGTTCTCACTTGTCATCGGACATCCTTTGTTAAGTCCATCCGCCATTTGTCTGCTTCACCCACATTCGTTTACCCATCCTCGATCCCCCTTATTTCTCTGTGAATCCTCTAACATACTTCCGACTCCGAGTCTACATCCAAAACTTCATATGTTTTTTGTCATTTTCGCTCCTTGAATTCTTTGACGCCATTGAGCATCATATCTAAACATGGAGGAACATCGGTCATGTATCACTCTTGATAGAACACTACACTCATTGCTACGGGTCTTATTATATTATGATTATTGGTTACCAAGGAACAATCGCTCGAGAATCTATGACCGATTGTCAACAACCTTCGACGGAGTTTGGTGTGTTGGGCACCTCTACAATGCTTCAGGTGACAAGTCCCCTAGGGTATGCAGGTCCATGTTACTCATGGCACTACGTAAAGAGCGAGCATCATCTCCGTATTCTGATTGCCCATCAATGGTTTCCTGACATTGCGTGAGTAATGTGGGCGGAAAGACACGACTGAGTCGGGACACTCACATCAAAGTAGTGGTTAACCACGCTCCGGGGAGCTTCGATAGAATTGTCACAAAAAAACAATATGATCCTTGGTGGAGGGTACTTACTCCTTGGTGTTCTTGGTAACCGACATGTCGCTCCGCTCTGCAAGATGTGATAGGCAACTAGGCCCGACCTGGAAAACGATGGAGTGACAAATCAAGATGCGTGAACTCTCCATCTCGAATATCCTCACCATCCTGTCTGATGCGATGCTCCAAGCCCTCGACCGCTATCTGCATGGAAAAACTGGGACCATAGTGCTATCAGTAACTATGTATGAAGATGAATTATACTTACTTCGTAAAACCAGACATAATCACGGAAATGTGGATCACTGTCCAACTTCGGATTACCACCATTAGTGGCCCTTCTGCCCTCAGCATCGCGCCCAAAGATGTGTATAACACGGTGTTGGATCTCTTCCGCGACTTCGGCGAGGTTCATGTATTCGCCACTTCCGGTGGGGCATTCGACTTGAAGGTCATCCCCATAGTACTGGTAAAATCTTTGAAGACTTTCTATAAGCAGGAAATTGACGGCAAGCCCTGGGTGGACCGTCAGTTCTTGCACCCAGAGTGTCAGCAGGTCCTCACAGATTGGTCCACGCCAATTAGAGTTCCCACCAAACATTCCAGAGTGAGAATCGCCAGGCCAGTACCTGACTTCATGCCGCTCGCCGTGAACATTCATCCCCCAAGGTTTATCCTTGTGCAACTTGGACAAACTATATCACATTCCATGAGATGTTGTGCAAGGGGTCGCAACTTGACGTACGATCGAATACCGTATTCACTCAAGAACTCGTTCTCATCTAGCATCTTCTCCAAAATGCGGACAAGCCTCTCCTTGCTGGCAAGCGCAAGCAAACGTCGTTCGCCCCTACCACTGACTATAGAACATTGAGAAAACCAAGGGTGAGATGGGGCTATCACATTACCCTTCATATTCGCCATATTTCGAGCCGAGACCTCACGTCTGTGATCGATAAACCACTCCATACGCTTCTTGAAACCTGGGAACCGGCGGAGTACTGCGGGCTCCAGGACGAGGGTTGCATAAAGAGGAATGAGGCCAACAAGGCTGCGCACAGGCAACTGAATCGAGTTTCCAGGTCCGAACTGGATGACATCATAATACATTCCGTCTTCCTCATTCCAAAGGCTCAGCTCGTCATCTCCTGACATGAATGTCATGGCATCAGCAATAAAGATGAAGTGCTGAGGTTGGTCAGGGAAATGGAACTTATGCGAACAATTCAACATACCTCAAAGAACTTGGAGGCAATGTCCTCATATACTGCATTGTGCTTTGCAAGCTCGAGGGCTATATTCAACCTGGACACCATCAACGAAACCTGCATGGACATATCGCCTCAGACTTACATATTCAAACAATAGAATGCCATCCAAGCAGTGCCATCCGCCTGACGTAAGTTCCCCCCTGTTGGCAGTGGCTCGGAACGGTTGAAAACGCCAATATTATCGAGCCCAAGAAAACCTCCCTCGAAGACATTGTGTCCTCCGGAGTCCTTTCTATTTACCCACCTGCATATATAACTGTGATCAACTGAACCTCCCGTGAACGTGGGCTACGGACCACGTGAAATTGAGCAATAACTTCTGGAAGACCCTCTCCAAAAAGGGTAGATCCTCCCGTCCTGTGAGCTTACGTTCAATCTTAAAAACTCTAAACGTCGCCCTGAAGTACGTCAGATTGATGGTTTGAACAAGTCCGGCGGAAGCCATACTCACCAAGCATGTACAGGTGGATTCACGTCCGAGAAATTCCACTCATACGCGGGAATCTGCCCATCAGGCTTCATGTACCACTCCCTAGTTAGCAAATCTAATTGCTTCTTAGAAAACGCGGGATCGACGACGGCAAGGGGTATGCAATGGAAGGCGGTATCCCAAGCGGCAAAAAATGGATATTCCCACCTGGGCGAATCACTTATCGGGGTTGTAAGACGAAGAGATGAAAGTACGCACTTGTCGGGCATAGAGAGAATATCGTCGATGTGCATATGGCGCCAATCCTAACAAGCAGTTTAATGCAAAGGAGTAACCGATCGAGAAGTTATACTTTATTGCGAACGTTTTTGCGTCCGGGCGGTGGTGGCGGTTGTGAGGGGTCGCCTTCAAGCCATTCCTTCTGTACGAAGTGATAGTATTGTTTCGTCCACAACATACCACCCAGGGCCTGCCTCATTATTTGCTTAAAATCGTCACTCATCGGGCCGAACACAAGCGAGTTGTAGAATTCATCGGCTTCCTCGCGTCGTTCCTCTATTACTCCATCAAAAGCCCCTTCGTCTTCCAAGTTCGAGATCTTCGATACAGACTGTGGAGTCAATCTTATGCGTACAACCGCGCACCCACCGTTAGCCGGGACATTCTGGAAAATATAATGCGCCGCAGCTTTCGTGCCTCGTTTTTCTGGGCTGACAAAAGGGGATTGCTGTGAAGTAGATGCTGGGATGGGCTGGCGCGTCCCCTTGCAATCATTTCCTTCGGAGACAGGTCGATGCCACGGGATAATATGATCGTGAAAAGCGTCCTTAGCATATGGGGACGCGTTTTGTCCTCCGTAAAGACGGCGGAAGTTGGTGTCATTCTCCGTAAAAATGAGTTCGGGTTGAATGGCGATATCTTCATCCGTGACGAATACACCTTCCTCATTGACGGGTGGTGGAGAGGGTAAGCAGTACATAAAGTACCTCTCCATAGTTGGGTGTCTTATCTTGATATATTGGATGTCGTTCTCCGTGACCGACCCAGCGAGAGATGGCATTGGGGGCTTGACAGCGGGCCACGACCATGTATTGCGGAACCACAGCTGGGGAATGATATGAAGCGTTGCAGGTTCTGGACCGCGATTGTAGCTGGTGATCCGCACACAAAGGCTGTTCGGGTCATCTTCGTCTTTTGCGTACTGCGAAATATCATTCAGATCAGTGGCCCTAAGCGGGAGGAAGAGACGCAGACCTCCATAAAGACGTCCCAATATCGGTCGTCTTCAAATGCGTCAGAATCTAGGATCTCGTACTCTGCCACATCTCGATCCCGATGGACATTCTCTGTGACGAGTTCTTCGTAGGGATACTTGCGTTGAGGGTACTTGTATAGAAATTTCATGTAGGAGTGAGAAGGTGTCGAGTCTAAGTAATAATAGAGTTCCTTGACATCCTCGCCATGGTTCCCTTGATGACCTGTGACGCCAAAAAGACGTTCCTTCAACATGCGATCCTCGCCATTCCATAAGGAGAGTGAAAAGCAAAGGCGTTGATGATTATCCGAGATACCGCCAATGCCATCTTCGCCCCATCGATAAGCCCGGGATCGCGCGTGCTCGTGAGGGAAATGGCTCCAAGCATCACCATTTTCCGAATAGTCCTCTCGGACCGTTGCCTGAAGTAACTGATATGAATATGAAAGCATGAAGGGCTGGTAAATTGTGCTTACCCACTGTCGATCGCTGAGATATGGACCCCATCGTTTCCAATGGCGAAGCCGAGCTTCATCTTGTTGAAGACGGTGCCTCTCTGTACCTTGATAGTTGGCGCCCAACCTATCGTTTAACCGTTGGCGGTAACTCTTTTGGATGGTGTCGCCATCTAACGCATCTAAACCACGTAGGCTCGCAGGGGGTTCTGATTTTGACGCCGCTGGTTTGGGAATCTGAATAGTGAGATGGTGGTCGCGAGGGTCTGAGTCGCTTGATCCTGGGCCATTGGAATCGTCACCGCCTCTGAAGAGTTTCTCTTGTATCGCTTTGACCGAACCAGAAGTCATGAAAGAAGAAAAGGGTGGGCAAAGGCTGACACGGTTCACCGCTGGCTTTTATCTTTTCAGCTGCAGACGATAGCTGGGCTAGACCTCTCTGACGTCATATAACCTTTATGATCCAGCTGGACAGAATAAGCTAATTCGCCGTAAAAAAAAA
>JBBPLK010000090.1:21199-35227 GCA_038089735.1 Exsudoporus frostii
AAAAAAAAAGGGTATGTACTCGAAGATATCATTCCAAGGTGGGCTGAGAATTCGAAACGATCAGACTAATTAAAGCTGCGGAGATTTACGAGCATTATGTAGAGACCCGCCTGCAGATCGAATGACGGCTAGAGTCCAGTATGTAGACGAAGTGAATCACCGAGTCCATTGGCAGATAAACCCTGTCACCATCTCGACTCCCCAGCTGCCATCAATACACTCTGTGTCCAGTTATATTCTCCAAATCGTTCCTCTTCCGGGAGAGTAACGTCCAAGTGATGGAATTGGGCTTGGGCATCTTTACCGATCTCCCTCGGGAGACTACGGCGAAGAGGTGTACCAGGCCCTATCGATCCTGTTATGCCATTCTTAGCGGCATGTCCGACAGAAGTGGTTTCCCCGCCATCTTCAATCCCTAAGGCAAGCGAAATTGAAGACTCATCGATCGCCGTATTCAATACTGGCGGGTAGCTATATCGGGACGACTGCGGAGCTGTAACCATAGAATCCGGAGAGGACTCGGACGTAGAAGACGACCTTAGAGTGCTCTCCTGCAATTTTGCAAGAGGACTGGCGGCCACCGGTGAGTGCGACACAGGTGATGAAACGGAAGACGGAGAGTGTTTAGAAAAGAGTAGGTGTAACGAAGGCTTCTTCAAGCGTCTCGCACGAGAAGCCATGGAAGCTGACCGGGCCTCTGCCGAGATAGAGGAAGAAAAAGAAATAGATGGAGTAGATTTGCGATGTATGAGTGGAATTCGGGTGACACTGTCCCGTGGTCCGGGAAATTGGAACTGAGCTTCCGGAGGGATTTGTGTGGGCCTCAAACTCGGGATTGGGAGGGGAATAGGTTCCGCGATGTCAGGAGAATGGGGAGAGTTGGAGGACTGTTGTTCACTACACTCATCCACGAGCGTTAGGGGTTTGACCAGCTGCATAGGTGACCCTGATGGCAGCGAGGGAACGGACAAAGAATCAGTTGAACATGACAGAGAAGGTGGGGAGTGTGGGTTGGTGAACTTGAAGTTCAAAGATGTGGGGGTGACTGGGCGGCCCTTTTGCGATAAACGGGAGATCGACGAGCTATCGTCCGTTGTAGAGAATGACGACGACGACGTTTCATTGTCAAGTGGGATGTTAGAGGCTCCATCGTGGCCGTTAACACTCAGTCCTGAAGGCTCGCAGGTCGACGAAGAGGGTAGAACAGAGGTGGATCCATCGGTAGTGGGAAGGTTGGGCAGAGGACGAACAATGCGCTTGCTTTCGCTCGATGGGCTCGGGAGCAGAGTTACCTGGTCGGTGACTACAGTATCTTCAATCTCCGCACCCTCTTCCGAGAAGCCAGCGGAGGCTTGAGTGGTTTCTCCTGCAATCACATCCAGGTCTAGGGCTTCTTTGCGTTGACGAACACCACTCCAGATGCCCTGGCTTTCACATAACGCTTGTAATAGCGATGGGTTCATACTCAAACTGGGACACAGCACGAGCAACAAGTTACTGAGCGGCATCTTCGTCTCTGAGCTCCTATTGGCGGTGTGATTGATCAACTCCGTCACCGTCAAGAGTAAGTCGCGGTTTTCTTTTGGCAAGCGAGATATGAGGGACGAGAGGGCTTTACGTAGCGATTCGGATGGGGGCTGGACTCCGCCAAAGTTTGGCATGCCGAGCGTTGAGAGTGACGGGGGTTTCCGAAGTTCATGGATGCTATTCGGGGGTGGATCCTGAATGTTATTGGTCAACCGCTCCGAGGCCATGGCAGCATCAAAGTAGGGGATAAATTGATTTGTCAGGATGGGCTCGGGCACTCCAATGGATGTCAGTTACAGGCAGTACCAAAAGTGAGCCAAGCCGCTCACATTCTCGTAAGTAGGCCTTAAATACGGAGGCGACCGCATGAGGGTCCAAGTCTCCAGGGCTAGACTGCACGATATCAAAATCGGCCCCTGTGTTTAGAGCATTCAATTTCAAATCCAGGCTACGAATCACCGACACTTACCAGTATCGAACTCTGCACGTAGCTTGGCTATGTGGGATGAACGACCACTGACACTATGAAGCGAACAATGAATATTCATGACCTAGAAGTATGCTTTCGCACTGCGTACCGAAAAAGCCCTTGTTCTTGGACACCCCACGCAAGAATATGCTGTGCACATCTAATCACCAACGCAGGAACATGGCGACTCTCTAATGGCACATAAGGCTGACTGCCCGGCTCTTCTCGTCCAGCGTGCGCCACACTCTGCGCGTGGAGAAGACACAGGATAGAGTCTATGGCAGCCTCTTCGACGCAAGCCTTGAGCTCTCTTCCGAAGACCAAACCGCCAACAGCACCTCCCGAGGGTAATACACGAATGGGACCTCGGAGGCATTCTCCGAGCTGTGGTCCCTCATGATCGGATAAAGATGAAGCAGTGGAACTAACAGATGGTGTCTGTGGGTTATGGCGAACCTTCCTGCCGTGCCCGTGATGCGTGGATACCGAGTGGCTTGAACTTGTACGGAATAGTGGTCCAGTGGGGTCATTAGACAGTTCACCAAGCGGCGACGCCAAAGGACCCGAAAATGAACTTTTCGAACCCCAAACCCTACCCATTCTCTCAACAGCACGTCGTGCAAGCCCAGCGGCAGGGGCAAAGCCTGATGTCATACTGATGGCTGTTTGACGGAGTGATGGATGAGGAGAATGCGCTTGGTGTGGTGACGTAGTCCTTTGTAGAGGATCTGGGAGGTCCGGTAAGGTTCGTTCGACCCGCGGAGCAGCTGAAATAGACACTTGATTCAGGGAGGAGATGGCGCTAACATGTCGCATTACACTGTCCCGGGTAGTATCCGACGGCAACGAAGAGAAAGCCGTTGTGGTAATCTCCCTGGTGACAAGGCGCTCTCGCTCACGTCCTTCCGATGCTGATCTAGGCAGAGTGACCGTTACCGCTTCTAGACTCATCGTTGCATTGGAGGCGGTGGGGCCAGAAACCATCAATTGAAGAGGAGGGCCGAGATTGAGAGATTGGGACCTCCTATCTCTGAGTCGCAACGATGAGGCTGGAGAACCACGACTGAACACTCGCCCCTTTTCATCATTCCTTGCCCCTTCATCTTCCTCAGCCATGACATACTCTGCGTCCGTGATCAGCGCACTTAGGCGCTTGTTCATAGGTACGATGGTATGAGTGGAATGTAGTGAGTCTGCAAGCGAAACGGGGCGAGGCGTCTTGCACCCTAAAGTAGGACGGATAGTATGGAGGCTCAAGGTGGAATCGCTTTTCCTGCGAACATCTTTGGATTCTGACCTCTCAAGATCATTCCTTGCGTTTTCCTTCGGTGCGATCTGCTCCGTGTGCCCATCGCCCCTCCTCATGTAATCTAGTGCCGGCACGATGGGACTAGACGTCGTTATGGTGGAGGTGCGTTTATCAATGTTGGTGTTAATTGGCGTGAGGCGGGACGACGGGAGAGTCGGCTGTTGAACATGCTTGGGTGGTAGAGGCGGAGGTGGTAGACTTAAACCACTCATCGCAGGGGATGCAGGTGCAGACTTCTTATTGAAGACATGTTGCGCAAGCTGGAGAGTGAGCTGCTTTGCTCCCAGCTGACGTGGTGTAGTACCCATTGATCCATGCGATGATTCGTCGATTTGCGGCTCCTTCCCCTTATCAAGTCTTGGGGATGACGGTGTTACGTTGTCTGACTTTTTCCGACGCCCGACAAAAGCGCGTTTGAACAGACTCCCGGCGTTCGACGCAGTAACGCCCAGAGGAGAGGGAGCTGATGACGGCGACGATATGGTGTTGACCTGAGGCCGGCTGACAACCTGACCCATCGAAGGTGTAGAAGAGGAAGAATGAGGATGGTGGGTGGAAGGAGGTACACCAAAGATACTCTTGAACGTGGTGGAAGGGGGTGAAGGGAGTTGATCGGCGGTTTGGATGCCCGAACGAAAGGGGGGTGTTGCAGGTGGCACTAGGGACGAACTTGAAGCAGCTGACGAAGAAAACGAGGACGAAGGCGAGGCCGGAAACGTGGAGAATGATTGCTTGTTCGGGACCATGAGTTATTACTGGCCGAACCGGTGATTTTCTAGCACGGAGGAGAGGAGCTAGGCAGTTCGAACCAAGCAAGATATGAACTCGATGATCACCTAAATAAGATTATCACGGTGCTACAACGGAAGGATGCGTGAAAGCCGTCAGTACTAATCCTCGCAAAGGAACTAGAGAATGCAATGCAGAGACAGCAAGGCTACGAACGTGTAGGGGCAAGGGAACTCACCATGCAGATCCTGAAAACAAAATGCAACGGAACCACTAGTTACAATGTCACGGTGATACTAGATGATCAATTAAGACCATCCACTACTTCTGGGACGCCCCACCGATGGCCGACACGGAAGAGAATAAAGGAGCGAAAACGTGCACGCGGTGCTGCTCGCCGTGTGGGACGACCTTGGGCCTTGGCGGTGCAATTGCAGGGTATCCTTGTCACGCTAATTTTGGACATCACGTCAAACACTATTTTGCATTGAAATTATTTATTATTAAGTATGTATGTACATTTCAAAATTCTAAATGACATGGACAGATTCGAGGAATGAAGAAGATATGGTCTATGAGGGTGCGAGAAGAAGGTCTCTCACAAGCTCGTAGGTGAAAAAGGACGTTGCTATACTGGGTGCGACTTTCACTGTGACCCGGTTGTTGAGCATTGCATCAGCAGGGTACGTTTCGGTCATGATGGAGGACTCACGTAAATTGGGCCAGATGCCACGATATAGCCCTCGGAACCCTTCAGTGTGGATGATGGTCCTCAATGCATCCGCGGCTCCACTGTATCGATATCCCATCCCTCCAGCCGCCATGCCCACAACTTGCATCTTCCTTCTTAGGACATCAAATGGGAACGTCAGCGTTTGCGAAATAGATCCTGTGGAACATGTACGTTGAGTATCAGCAGAAAACCAGTGCGAATGACTCCATACCGGCTAGAGCACCGCAGGCCAGTTTCCTAGTGGTACTACTTTGACCCGGTGGCGTGATGATACCACGCAGGGTCTCATACGCTGCAAAATTGATCCCAACATACGGAGCAACTCCCATTGCCGTAGCAACAATTCCACGATACAATCCACGGACACCGCCTTCTTCACGCATGACTTTGAGAGTCATACCAAATACTGATAGATCAGCCTTTGAGTAACGTGCCGATGCACCAGAGGTAGAGGATGCGGCCGAGTCCGCAGATACTGCCAAAGGCGACCGGTTCTGGACAGATATACTGGCCGTGGCGATGGATAAACGGGAACGCACGAGGTCTAGAGGGTATGTCGAGCCTAAAATCAAGTCTGAATGTCAGAGTGAAAGGGAACTGGGTCAATTCGCACAGACTGAGGTAATGCCAGCTAATGCACCACTAATCAACCGTGTCGGGGTATCAAGTTCCTTAGATCCATTGCTAGTGAAAAACTATCTGTGGTTTTAGTTCTCGAACGACAAGAAAGAAGTGAACATTTATTTACTGACCTTTTTGAGCTGCTCGTAGGTTGTGAATTGCACAGCACTATAAGGGACTATCCGCAGGCAGTTGATCCCATTTCCTCGCATAAAGCCTGCAAAACCTTCTTCCTCCCACATTCTCAGAAGACTGCGCCAGACTCCCTTGTATTGGCTATCGGAACCGCGCGGCTGCACTTGCCTGGAAAGTTTCACAAGGCCGTCGTCAGAAAGCAAGTCACATGCGGACGTAGAAATATTACTTACTGTATAATCTTCAGCCTTTCTAGTGGACTTACAACAGTCCGCGATGTAGCACCTGCGATGCCTCCGGCCACGAAGTAACAAAGAAGCTCGGGTGACCAAAACCCATTTTTTTGCAAGTTGGCCTCTGTCATCGCACGAAGGCTTATGCCTTGCGTCTGACAGTACTGTTCAAGGTTGCAACGTTGAGTACTGAGTACTGAGTACCAAACGTCAAATGGTCGCAAGCAAGCAACAAGCACAGGATTCAATGAAATAGTAAAATAAGCCAGATTTACAAATTGTACATACAAGTACGCTATAAAGAAACGTTGGATTAATCAAGCAACGCATGCGCACGCATAGAATTGTCATCCTTGGCACTCTTGCTCATTGGTTTACTGTCTCCAATGATACAGCGTAACCGAAAGAAATGAATGATTCCAAAATCAATCGCCGTGCCGTTTACAAGGCATCAAGAAACCATTATCCCGGGGGTCACTAGTGCATATAAAGTATTTCTGAACACAACCTTTACCATAGGTTCATCCAAGTCTTGCTTTCTTCCTGGAAGACCCTCCTTGGACTGTGGTGTACCCTTGCATGGCTCCAGCCCCAGCGCTAACGCTTGCGAAACTAGTGGTGCTACCGGGCTTGGACTGCTGTGACAGATGCTGGCCTTGTCCATGTCCGTGTGCTGTTGGACCTTGCGGTTGTGTATGAGGCTGCGTTGGCGCAGGGACTCCCATCATTGACGGTGCCTCATCTTGAGTGATTCGTCGTTGAGGTGGAATTTGATGAGCTGACACATATTGAAATACGCTGAAAGTCAGCAGAGGGAGACATGAGCGAAGCGAAGAAAGGGTCGTTTGTCTGACTAACTTCCGTGTGGGCCGAGGATCTTCCTGGAACCACCGATGGCCCAGGGCCTCTTTTGCGGTCAATCGTTTGTCGGGATCATATGTGAATAGCTGACGGAGTAAGTCGTGCCCTTGCTGCGATCGAATGCGCGACTGGCACCACTCCGCAAGACGGTTTTGATATCTGGAGGAGGGATGAAGTGAATACAGGTCGCGGGACAGATTGTTCATCCACACACGTATCAAGTCGTTTCATATTCTGGTATTCGGGCATATCACAAACACCAGGCCAGTCCTTCTCTTCGAAGAAAGATGGGTTAAAGACAAAATTCTTGTCTGACACAAAAACTCACCTTACCATCTGGTGTGCCAAGAACCTCGAAGATCTTGAGAAGCTGATCCCTCTGGAATGGAACGTTCTTTTTCGAATCCAACTTTGCCTCTTCGCCCTTGAATATCGGTCGCAAACTTGCAAGTTCTGCGAAAACACAGCCGACCGCCCAACAGTCAATCGCCTTATTATAATGCTTTGCACCCATGAGGAGCTCAGCGGCACGGTACCATATTGTGACGACAACCTTGTCACCTGCAAAAAGGGGCTGTAAGGGCTTGTGAATCAGACGAGCAAGGCCGAGGTCTCCAATCTTGACGGTTCCTGAGGAAGTAATAAGGATGTTGGCGGGCTTGAGGTCCCTGTGCAGAATATGCGCAGAATGTAGGTAGACAAGGCCATTTAGAAGTTGGTAAACCAAGGATTTGAGAACTTGTGATTGGATCTGGATGCGGAGGGTTTGAGAGTAATGGTGGATGACTTGCTGTGAATAAGGTAAATCACTGGTCAAGCTTAGCATCTTGCTCGATATATAGAACGTACCAGAAAGTCATGCTCGGCATAATCGAAGACCATATAGATGGATTTATCCTCCAAAATGACTTCCTTGAGGGCAACGACATTTTCGTGAGATATCTCTCTGTTGAGCTGTCCACAGTAGGTCGTCCCCGGAACTGTCGAGAGCAGAGTACGATGGAGCTTACTGCAATCTCTCGAATGGCACTTTGACTGATCCCAGTGTACGTCACAACGTCCCCTTCTTTGTCCGGCTTGAACTTTTTGATCGCATACATGACGCTCTCGGACTCGACGCTCTGTGCCTTGTAGACCCTGCCATACGTTCCCGAGGATATGAACCCAAGGATGTTGTACTTGGATGTGACAGTCCGATGGGCAGCATCCCTCTTGGCACGGTAAATCCTCATTGGATCAGTCTGCAGAAGTGTATGGGACCAATCATCCAGCATCCGTGATGAGTGTCTGTGCCCGAAGTCGAAGCCAAAAGGTGTAGGTTGTACTGGGAAAAACCGGGAGTTGAATGAAGTTGTCGCCTCTCCTTCGAGCTCACAAGTCGTTAGTCATAGTAATATGTAGATGAATGTGGTAGTTCAAGAGATATAGTTGAAGACGGTACCCGACAAATTACAACAACGACCTGATAGTGAGTAACGACAGATTAGTCTGGTGACCAGTTCAAATCTAAGGAACGACAAAGTATATAACCAAGAGTGCAACGAGTTCCTGCGTTCGCGGGAGTAAGCTAGATATCGATAGCGATGATAAAAAAACGAATAATAGCAAAGTCACGTATTACCCGTGCGCAGTAGCTCAGGTGTCCCGAGTTGCCTGGGTATAGTTCGGTGGGGGAACCTCACTAGGTGCGATGGAGCTGCGATCAGTTGTCATCACACTCTGCACGCGTCGCGAACTCGCGAATTTTGGAAATTCGTCGGACAGTGGCAGGCCACCTCCGGGTGCTTCAGGGAGAGGCCTCCTCCCCAGACCCTGCGCGTAGAAGCGTATTCAGCATCCTTGGAGTAGTCAGTTGGGCGAGGTCGACGTACCTCGTCTACTGGGGACTGGGTTGGTGAACTCCCTGTGTCAACGATGCTTCGGGAGTCGCGAGAACCGGAGGATATGGGGCCAACTCCGTCATATTGTGCTGCGGGGTTGTTAGCCAGTTGCTGAGCCCTCCCACCAAAGCCCTGAATCGAAGTATCGTTTCGCAACAAGGTTGCATCGCTCCTGGTCTCCAGAGACGAAGAAACGCCAGTCGGAGCCACCGTGGCAGACCCGGGGGGTTGTTGCGGGGGAGTATAAATTCGGTAAAGGTCATGGTGAGTGGCCAACGCGGCTTTCCAACGTCGATAGAAGAAGATGGCAGCTCCTGCGCCCAGAACTGCGGCTACTACTGCGATGACTATGCCGGCAATTGCTCCTGAGCTAAGTGCGCTAGTAATGAGGTAAGTCAACTGCCGCATGTACCACATTTCGGTATCGCTTACTTTTGCGGAATACTGTTACTACTGTCACTACTACTTCAATAATATGAGACGGAGGAGTATCCATGAATACTTGGAGCACACCTTGTGGAGTTACCCGAACCTGACCCAGTAGTGTTAGAAGTAGTGCTGCAGAGCACACAACGTGGTCAACGCGATGAGTGAATTACAGAATTCGTGGTCAAGTACCTGGCTATAGTCCACAGCTGTGCATAATCGACACCAAGGGATAGCCCACTAGAGCCAGGGAGGTTGGTGAGAACAAGCTGATGGGAACCTGCGCCAAGATTGTCGGCATGGTAAATCACAACCCCATAGTTGGTAGGGTAAGCGTTGGATGCATTATAAGTCATAGGCTGGCCACTATCCATTTGAGCCGAGTACTGTCCATTGGAAGGCCCCGAGGTCCCGAAAATAGTAACAGCCTCGCCTGATGATTTTGTCAGAGCTGCATAGCGATGCACTGAACAACAAGCATGCCCTGTTTGGTACATAAGTCACGAATGACGAACCCGAAAAAAAGAGAATCCCACTGTGAATGTGAATGCGACACTCGCATCATACGTTTCTGTGACACTAAGACAATCCAGACAATGAGTTCGGGGAAACTACCCAGATGTAATCCCTTACTGGCCGGTGCCATTGCTGAACAAGTTGAAGTTGAGGGTGCCGGAGGTCGTGTCCCAAGCTGGCTCTTGGTATTGAAAACGGGAATCCGTGTCTTGAACTATTTCGGCAACCAACTGGTCGTCTGCACTCCCAACTTCCGATTGCCACACGATCTATGCGATGTTAGGCATTGAGTGTGTGACGGGAGGCTTGACTGACCATGTCGATGTCTACGTAGAGACTTCCGGTTGCAGTGTTTGTCAATGTCATTGCATGCATCCCCTGGCTGAGCGATAAGTTGAAAAGTGGTTGTTGGAATAAATTGTTCCCGGCGCCGTTGTAACCTGAATATGTTTTGCCGTCTACTACGACATCGTAACTCCCATGATTTGCCCGGTTGGCGCCATAAATCCAGAAATTAGTCGCGTTGAAGTTGAATGATACCGTGCCGTCTGTTACATTGTTTGTTGTGAATGTACCGAGATAATAACTGTTATGGGACTGAGTGACCGCGTTCCGCGACATGTATGAAAAGCATACTCGGTGGCCAGCGGGTCGTCCTGGGATGTACCAGGAAGCCAGGTGGTGTCATAACCGATCAGGGGGGACTTGTCGTCGACCAGTGTGGTGAGCAAGGGCATCTGTCACTGCGACTCGGCGGCGACGAAGTGTGGCTGGGAGATGGAAAGAGGCGGGCTGCGGACCAGTGTAGTCTTGATGTCGTAGCCATGTCGGTATCCTACTCCCAACCGACGGATGGCAGTGAGGGCGTGTGAATGATCAATGATCGAGACGCGCTGTTGACGCGTCGTTGACAACCACTTTGCCTCCGCGTCCTCAACTCCCCCCAATGCCTCCCGCTGCGCTTGTCCCTATACACGCTCGTGTTCGCGCGTTGCTCAGGTCAACGTGCAATGGCACCTTCACCATCGCTGGCAGGTCTACCGAACGCGACATCATCACAAAATTCATCGTGTCTGCGCGTGACGCGAGCTGTTCTGATGAACCGTCCAAGTCGTCTCTCTTCATCTCTGGAACCCCCGGAACTGGCAAGACAGCACTCGTCAACGCCGTTTTGGCTGGGCTCGAGTTTTGCCAAGATCTTAAAGTGACAACAGTCAATTGCATGGCCTTGAACAACGTGGACGGTCTCTGGGATTGTCTCTGCGAAAACATCGGGAATTCCACGTTGGTAAAGAGGACCAAAGGCGTAAAGGCAAAGGGAAAGCGACTTTTAGACAAGATACTAGCCTCACAGGAGCGAAGATGGTACAAGTTTCCTTGACATCATTCCACGCGCGCTGACACACCTCTCACAGTCTCATTGTCCTCGACGAGCTTGACCATATTGCAAAACACCCCCATGCACTCACCGCCATCTTTTCATTTGCTCGCAAGCACTCCTCTTGTGTTCGTGTCATCGGCATAGCAAACACGCATACCCTCCCTGTCTCCGCAAGTCTGTCCAATGACGAGGCAGCTAACGTCTTGACCCTCCATTTCGGCGCGTACACGGCTTCCCAGCTGCTCGAAGTATTACAAGCGCGTCTATCACCGTTATCCGACGCCGACAACTCTGAGCAACTCACCAAGTTCTTGCCTACCGGTCCCTTGACTTTGCTTTCCAAAAAGGTTGCATCCCAGACCGGTGACGTGAGGACACTTTTCGAGGTCCTTCGAGGTGCAATCGACCTTGTCGTCTCATCTTCCACTTCTGCCGTCGAAAACCCGTTGGAGACTCCTGTGCCCCCCATCACGCCAAACCATATTCTGGCTGCGTTCAAGGCATACCTGCCTTCGACCAACTCTAATTCCTCAATCCCACATGCTGCTATCAAGTCGAGCGATAGTGAGACAGTTGTCAAAGTTCGGGGCCTTGGCCTACAATCAAGATTGGTGCTCCTTGCCATCGTTCTTGCATCAAAGAGGAGGGACGCTGCTCTTCCCTTATCATCCATTTCAAATTCTCATCTCAAGACCCCCACCAAACGCGCGAGTTCAGCCTCCAAGCTTCGCATTCTCGAGCTTCCCCAGCTCTATACTTATTATGTCATGATCCTGGAACGCTCCGAAAACGGGATTTTCACACCGGTTTCTCGCAGCGAGTTCTCCGACCTGGTTAGTGTGTTGGAGACATCTGGCATTGTGTCGTCATCCGTTCCTTGCCCGACGATTCTTTCTCCCTCAAAGTCCGGTCGACGCAATATCAGTCGGACGTCGTCATTTGGATCACCGAGCAAGAGCGCCACTTTTAGTCAAGAAATCAAATTGGTCGATTCTCTTCGTGTCGAAGAGGTGTTGCGGGGCTTGGGCTTGGACGCAGCATCAACTAGTACAGATCCACGGGAGGAGGAAGTGCGTGCAATATGGATTCGGGAGAACAGGCGAACTACCAAAGACATGACTCCAATTCCACCTTCAATACGGGACCCAGATCTCCTGCATGATGCTTTCAAAATCTGATTTTTTTTCCACGTCTTGTAACATTACCATCATGATGTGTCATTCCTTGCTTATGCTCCTTGTCGCGTCTCGTAGGGGATGCTTAGCTTATGCTTATAGATTTATACTGGTACGGAAACAGGACTACTATCAATGTAATTGTAATTGCGCACTTGCGATGCCGACACCTTCAGCTAGTCTTCGTTGATGACATCCACCACTCGTTCTGGCTCAGGCATGTCAGGAGATGTCGCAGGGAATCCACTCCACCCGGAGGTACCTGGGACTGCCATTCTGGGTACGCGACTTGAAGCTGTCCTGGTCCCTGACTTTTTCCGTGCCTTTCTAGCATGACTTCCAACGTCCGCATCTGATCGCCAGGTCAATAAGAACTATGCTGGCGAACACTGTTCGACTGACCAATGCAGATACTTTCTTACGGAAGGAAGCGTAAAGTGCATCCAGCACGGGTGACGCTTGATACTCTGCCATCCGACCATCCTTCAGATCACCCACCAGGACACAAAACTCGAGAACCAACTCCAACGTCCCCCGCAAAAGATCGCCAGCAGCCCTCTGAGTCGACCGTAAGAGGCAAGCACTGAGTATATCGTCAAGAACAGATGAGTGATACTCCCCAAGGGCAAAGACATCCCTGAAGGCGCTTGGTGCGTCGGGAGTCTCCCGACAAGCCGTGATGCGCAACAGAAGGGCATCGAAATTACCTCCGATAGCAGTATCATATATATACGTGGAAAGTGTGCTGAGAAACGAGTGTGCCGCAAACCGGAAAAGGAGCAGCAACCCACGAGAAGATGAGAGTGTTGGGAATAGAGGAAACGCAGTGGTACGTGTCAAGCGGAACACGGAGCGGATTGCACACTCGACTACGCCAGGTCAGCCACTTGGCATGGAAACATCGGTCAACTCACCTCGTGTCAAGCGGAGTAAGAATGCAAAGATCCTCTGATACTTTGATAGGACCGCTGTCGAAAGCAACGCTCGCAGGGGATGCGGAACCTTGTAATCGAGATATAAGAAATCTAGCGCTCTGTTACATGTGAATATGCGTAACGTCTCGGAGTAAATTAGGCGTACTCGATAGCTGTAAATTTCTAAATCAGCCGTACTTCAGTTTGAATCAATCACCAACTTACAAAGAGGATCAAGCCACCGTTCATGGCCCCTGCCACTGAGTTCGCGTATGGCAAAACCCAAGCGAAATTCTGCTTCACACATTACTCGATGTGCGCCGTCCAATTCGGAAGTGGCGCTTTCCGGATTGTTCTGCTGGGAATCGACTATAACGGTGCGGAGGAGGAAACTGAGCTCAGAACCACCGGGGGGCCAGGAATCTCTAGTCACCAGAAGAGGTGCCAACCCTACGGGCCACCGGCCTGTGTGAGATTGGTCAGGTAGCGTTGTACCTTTGGACTTGTATCGCAGGAGATTATACAATTGTACACTATGACCTGCTCTGTCTTCTGCATCGGAAAATAAAGCAGCAGAGAGCCGCGACTTGAACGAATGTGATGTGAGCAGCATATGAGACCGAAGTAATTCGAGGTGGGCATCGATGCAAAGGGAGGAAGACCGATCAAGAAACACTGCCAAAAGTGCACGGGAGAGGGACGCAGCATGATCCTGGAGAGGCATAAACATGATTTCGCATAGGAGGGATGGGCATGGTGTGATATTTGGTAACATGTTCGGAAAGTTGACTATGAGTTCGTCAAGGACAACTTGAGAATCGCGATCCGAGGTCGAGAAGGACCCTGGTTCCAAGTCGAAGACTCTGAATCCCGCAACCAGATCATGATGTCCTGGTAACTGTTCTGACTGTGAATCATCTAGGCGAGATTGGGGTGATTCCGTTGTCGGAGCTATAGGACTGTCTTCATTGACCTCAACCCCGTTCCACAAGTTCTTGATGCTTTCTTCAGTCCATGTCCATGAAATTTCGTATGAAGGCGATTCAGTAGAAAAAATCGGGTGCTCTGGTCTAGCAGCCTCAAGCAGCTTCAATGATTTGTGAGCTGCTGGAAGGATGC
>JBBPLK010000090.1:55401-75620 GCA_038089735.1 Exsudoporus frostii
AAAGCAGAAGGAATAAAGGAGTTGTCCCGTTATCACAGACATCGGGAATTCACCAGTGTTGTGTACAGGGAATAGTGCAGCAAGATCGGCGCCATTGACCAGCAATGAGTAACCTCCCTGACCCAACGGTCCAAGAACAACGAAGGCAGACAAGATCAGGTTTGCATCTGGGGGACCATAGACAATCAAACGAGCAAGATAGACTGTGATCATCATCATCGCGAGACTAAGTCCGATGATGACCATAGTGAAGGAAATAGCCGTGGTGAGAAAGGCGAGAGTTGTTGATTCCGGGTGGAGGGCTGCGGATAACAAGCCACCAGTAGATGACGCGACGATGAGAGTAACGACTGGTAAAAGCCATACTGCTGCCATCTTTGAAAAGCTGTGTGCCTGAACGCTCGACCTGCCACGCTATTAGAGGAGGAAGCAGAAATAGGGGTGGTCAACATACATTATATATACCATGCCAAATGCACAAAAGAAGGAACCAATCGAGTCGAGCCACCAGCATCCCCACAAGAAATAGAGGAATGCCCGCCCGCCAAGGCCGGTTTCCAGATTTATATCCTGCGTAAATTGAGTCCTGCAGGAAGTATAAAGTCTAGTGTCACTTACGAGTGCAATATTGATCAGGGTAGCAAAACCCATTGGAATGGCTCCTAGGAACAAGCTTTGGGCAGGATGACGCAACATTTTCGACCAGACGTCTGGAAACATTGCGTATCTAGCAACAGTAGCACCAGTGATCACGATGAACAAGAAGATATTCAGGAAGAATATAATGAGAGTGAAAATTCTGATGAGGGGGCTCCCATGGCCATAGGGGAAGTTGTGTATCAGAGCTGAGGTTGCGCCCGTTCCCATGATGACTGTATGCCATGCGGGGGTGAAGTGTCTGTAGGCATTGTCAGCGAATCTGGATAGGTTGAAGGAGAAATAAGAATAATTTACTCGATACATTCTGACCATGTTTTCCTGGGCGCCATGATGCAAACTTGGGTGTGCCACAAGCAAGTGCCTGCACTGGGAACAGAGAGCGGAACTTGGGCCCCATCCGCTGGATATATGTGTGATACTAGAATTCGGAATTCGCTTCAATGACTCGGACTCACACGTCGCGGTGGCCGCCTAAGAATTATAAATCAGGGAAGACCTCGGCTTTTCACCCTTCGTAGCTATGGCACTCCCGAGTCCACAGCACGCCGTCTATATGGGGCTCAATGCTCGCGTCACTGATCTGTAACTGATGGCCTTAATAGCCATGGCACTCCAGCGTCCACAGCACTCCACCTAAATACGGCTAGATCCTCGCGATAGCTTATGTAACAATTACATCTAAATGCGGCTAAATGGTTGCGTCAGCTTATGTAACTCTACGCCCTACATATGTCATCGGACACTTCGTCCGAACAGGTCTGCACTAAGTGCCGGAAATTGTTCCTAATATTATCCTACTGTGTCTTTTCTTCGTCAGATGAAGTTCCGTCCATCCCACTCTGCCCAATTTCCTCCTCCATCGGAAGGGCATCAAATATCCGGCCACTTGGACACATCCGTACCGTCTGCACCGCAACGTAAACCCACAACAGCAGTGTAACAACTGCGTAGATCGCTCCCCACACTCGAAAGAAGGTAGACGAAAACGTCGTCGCTAGTGCAAGCGTGCAATTCGCGTATACTCCCTACAATTCGATACGATCAGCTGCATGGACGTCTGAGAAATACACTGACTGACGTTGGGGAAAATCATGGACCAAAACGTCAACCTGAACGGAACGCGGGCTCGTCGCAACGAATGCCATAATCCGAGGAGTGCCGAGATTAGCCACATGGTTCCAAAGCACCACAATGCAAAGGCAGTCACAACGCATATCGAATCGATGGTTTCCCCGGTGCTCGATGCACTTCCCCATCCAGTTTCTCCTTGGGTTAGAGGTAATGTCGACTTGAGTCCCGATCCGATCAGAAGGATGGAATAGGCAGCTTGCCCAGAAGGTCCCAATGGGAAGAATATAGACAGAATGGCGGGTCCCTTTGAATAACCATACAGGATGGTGCGGATCAGGTATACGGTGAGGAGCATCATGGTAAGTGCCAATCCGATGGTAACCATACACGCCGAGAAGGTGACTGTGAGGAGCGCATCATTCGGCGAGTATGGGATGAGAGCTTGTGCAATGTTTCCCCCTGTGGATGATCCGACAACCAGCGTCACAATAGGAAGCAGCCATGCGAGGGTCATGGACTCGAATGAATGTTCTTGACGCGTGATCCTTGATGGTTGTAAGTGCATGATCATAATCCACATAAAATGACCAACATAATGTGCACTATGCCCCAGAAGCACAGTATTGATATGGCGACATCCACCCACCAAAGTGCCCATATAGCGTAGACAAAGGGACGACCGCCGAAATCATAGGCACTATGAATCAAAGTGATCGAGACAGTGAGGAGTGTGCTGGCACCCATTGGAAATGTCCCAAGGTACAGACTCTGGACTGGATGTCGCAGCATACGACCCCAGGTGCCTGGGATTAAGATGTACCTGGCCGCGCTGAGCGCAGTGAACAGTACGAATAATGCAAAGTTGAGGAAGAAGAAAGCGAGGGAGAACGACTTGGCGACCTGCGAGTCTGTACTGTATGGGAAGCTACGAAAGAGGATAGAGATCGATCCGGTCCCTGTTGAACATCAGGAACCCATCAGCTTAGATCTATAGGCGGGTCGATCTTGGGCTTCGAGAACATGGATCGAGATGCCTGTCGTGCCTCTCATGACCACTGCTGCTAGCGAGACACTCACCCATAGTAACCGCAAACCAAGCAGGTGTGAAATGTCTGTTCCCATACATAGTGACATGTGTCTTCACAGCAAAAGAAACATGCTTACCTTATTACATCTCTCAAGGTCCTTCTACGCGACGGGCAGTGAACACTGGGTGGACTTTGAACTGGATACATTCTATGGTCAAGGGTGGGGTGCAGGCAGTAGGGTGGAAAACTGACGCCGCGTGGTCTTCAATAAAATTAAGTACTCGTCCTTATTATGCGAGGTATCTCGCACGATATGAATAAGTATTGAAGACAGGTGCTGGCATTTAGTTCAGGTCGCGGTAGATCTGCCACCGCCGCAGACTCATCATCGGGCCGAACGTCAAGCTTTCAAGCTTGAAACGCGTCGCTGTCTGTCTGCGGACCTGAATCGAACTAAAACTTTCGCGGAGTCGCTAGCCACCGATCAGATTCTACTAATCTGCTCGCTGCGGGAGAGCTTGGCACTCACGAGTATGTGAGTATAATTGGAGTTGCTCCGAGTTGCAAATTTGAGGGTCTGGGCAGACAAAGAGGTCTGATTGAATATCACGCAGTAGTGATATTCTGGATGCAATGCCAAAGCTGTGGTGATACAAGATGAACAAGTCGACTATTATTTAGACCAAATCATGTCAAGTTTCCAGACAAAAAAAGAACGAGGGAGGTATCACTGCAAACATGGAAGAAGTAGTATCAGAGTCCATCCATTGCGCCTCTAAGCCAAGGATGGTTCCGGACTTCCTCAATGTCAGCTCGGAGAGAGGGCTCGGGCTCCAAGCATCGGCTCATGAGATGCAAACAAGGGTTGCTTAGTTTCCTTCCGGGGAGTTCGGAAAGTATAAGGCGTCCTTCAATGGCATCCCGTTCCGTGGGGAAGGGCGACATGCCAGTGAGCAGGTAAGACATTAAGACGCCAAGAGTCCAGATCTCGACGGGTGGAGCTTGGTACGGCTGCTTGAGCAAGATCTCAGAGGCAGCATACGCGGTTGTACCGAAAAAGAGGTTATAGAATGGCCGAGGCTGGGATGGATCTACCATGATCGCGCTACCGAAATCTATGAGCTTAACCTGACATCAAGAAGTAAGTCGCGAAGGTTGTCATGCTCATATAGCGATACACACTTTGAAATTCTTGTCGATGACCAAATTTTCGTCTTTGATGTCACGATGGCATATTCCGTGCCTGTTAAGATAGAATACGGCCTCGGCAACCTGGGCCATGATGTATCGAGTTCGTTTTTCTGAAAGACGCTTGTGTCTTGTCCGTTCAATGCACTCGAACAAGTCATGTGAAGGGCGGCGGGAATAGATAGGCTTTGGAACCTCCATGGGAACACTCGGAAGCTTCTTTAGAAGGGAGATGTCGTGGGGAATGTCGTCATCTGACGGAGAGTCCGAAAGGCGGAGACTGATAGGAGATAGTTGACTGCACACTTGGGGAGGGGTATCCGGTTCCGATTCGGTCACGGAGAATTCAGACGCTGAAGGGGATAAAAGTGGAGTGGAGGAAGAGAGATGCGGAGTCGACGTCTCTGGCGAAGAATTGTGAGTAGAGTGAGACTTTTCTCGCTTGCGCCACGGAGATCCGTGCAGTTCCTGGACCTACAGGGACCATGACGATCAATCAACAAGCGCGGAGACTGAAAGAGACTGACGACATAGAAAAACAGTTGGTCTTCAAAGACATCGAGACATTTGACGATATTTTCGTGATTTATGATGCGGAGCAGCATGATCTCCATTGGAATTCTCCCCAATGTTTCGTGGTTGATCCACGCCTGTTCGGGTACTTTCTCCTTGATCACAAACTTTACTGCGACTTCTGATTTAAGACGACGATGTAACGCAGTCATAACGAAACCGTAACCACCAGAGCCCAGCTCGTCCCCAAGTAAATACACTCGCGCAAAGGCTGGAATGAGGTGGTGACCTGGGGGAAAGCGAGGGGAGTAGTTCGTCGAGCAAAGGTCGTCGGATGTCGGGTTCGGCAAGGCAGCGGTCGATGAAGGAGAGTGGGGGAGCAGCGGAAAAGGATCGTCACCATAGGATAGAAGGAGGGACTCTGGCTCTACCGAAGAAAACGCCGTCTCACAAGGCCCCAGACGAGCGGGCGCTGCATGGTCGGAGGAGGGGCAGCGCAATGGAGGCAGAGTGTTTGTTCGAACGCTGGGCAAGAGAGTGAAATTGACCATGTGGGCGGGATGTGGGAGGGTGTCGCACTAGAGGAAGCGAAGAAGGATCGAACCAGCGCTGGATTGCGAAGCTGCCATCCGAGAATTGGAATGCAATCCGTCACTGGGGCGACTCGGGAGGTGATCGCCGGATGCCATCAGCTGAGGGCGAGTTGCCCCGACGATGCTCTTTTCGGTACACTGGCAAGACATGACAGACGACGTGAATCTACTCAGAAATCGTGATTGCTTCCGCGTGGTGACGTATTACCCAACATCGACAAACTTAGTAGATATCTTCGTAGTCTTCCCCAATGTCTAGGAACCTGCGGATCTCTTGAGCGTCGACCCCGTTCTGCCGTGTAAAATACGCAAGGAGAATCGAATAGTTGTCTGCCAACGTATCAGCCCCGGCCACTCCCTCGCAGAGAGCGCAGCACTGACCGGTCCACCGAACAGCAGCCTCGTGTGCGAGCGTGGTGGCCCTTTTTTTCTCCTCTACCTTGATTGGATCGCAGGCACCATATGCCTCGAGCTCTTTCTCCAGCGCCGTAATCTGCTGCCTTGCCTCCACAACTTTCTGAAGCTCGCTCGTCCGTGCTGCCTGTAAGGGGAAAACAGCTCGACCATCACAACGTGAAACAGACCAAATGCCGTACGCTCTCGGGCCGCAATACCCGTTCACGATCTAGCGCAGCTCTTAGCTCCGTGACTTGGTTTTCGTGGTTCTTCTTAGCGTCCTTCGCTATATCCAGCCTATTTCGTAGCTAGAAGGCAGTTAACAAAGATGTAGCACGAGGGACAATGTGCCTTCATACTATACCCCCTCGCTGCGAGGGGAAGCTCCAGAAGACTGCAATCGTCGAGAATCAGCGCATACATCCACCTTTGTGCGGACTTACAGTTAGAGGACCCAATCTTGTCGCTCTGCACAAGGCCATCATCGACAAGGGACTGTAATACTTCTTTGACAGACTGTGAGACTGACTCCAAGAAATCATAAGGATATTCAACTAGGGGTTACGGGTCGGCGTACCAATGCCTTTCAGTTTGGGTCCAAGTTTCTCCAGTTCTTTGAGCTGTAAACGGGGTAAACAAGTTCGGACGCGGGAAATGTCGTGAATCCCACTTGAAAGAAATCTTTCTGTTCAAGAGATTAGATGGGAATGGAAGTAAAGCTCATGACCTACCGATTCGTGAAATATCTCGAGGAGTTTGACACGCTTCTCATCGGCGGATAGCCCTCGTGGCGCCTGCAAAAGTTAGCAACGTTCGCAATGAGCCTTGATTCGCGTACCATGATGTTACTTTCCCGGAGAGAGTCGCAGCCTTGCGGGGGGAATCATCCCGTGTTCTGATCACATGACGTACAATCAGCACATCCCAATGCAATAGCGGTCATTTCAAGGAGAAGCTTCAGATTGAAATATTGACCGATGAGGCTACCCGATATCTCATGTGACCTTTCCATGGGGAACAGAATGAACTCATATTCTGCATGTATCAAAGTAGTAACCGTAACCTTGGTACCAACCAAACCAAAAAAAGGTTGATCAACTGCCGATCTTGTAAGGCGTAGAAGTGCTTATAGGCTGGAGTGGTAATTACACAGAAAGAGCGCGGGGAGAGCGAAGCGAGGCATGCAGTCATAGTCCAGAGCAAGGATTGGATGGGAGTTTGAGTGGATCGGAAAGGCAAAGCATTGTCCCAGAAAGGAGTGCTGGCGTCGAGTTGAACCGAATAAGATGTGATGACGGAAAAATCGACTAAATGAGATGATGGATGTTAAGTCGTGGCATGAGGATTTACAAAAAAAAAAAGCGGACGGGTTGAAATATACATATAGCCCTTCAGCGCAAACATAGAGGGATAACGATGCTATGATGCTATCAACATCCACAAAGAGAAGAGTTTGACTGTCACCGGATCAGATCAATTGGTAGTTGTGTCTGCGAGGGATATCGATATGCCACGAAGTCTCTGTCCTGTTCGACCCGCTCTTCGATAGCTTTCCGAGAAGCAACAGACAACCGAGGACCTGGGCGAGACAACGAATTGGCGTACGCAGAGGCGAGAGTATCATCATTTTGGTCAAAGACGGGAGATGTCAGACGAGGGAACTCGTGTGAACTGTACCCGTTCGTCTCCAAAGGGGTGGACGACTTCTTGCCTAATAGCGCAGCGAGGCCAAATTTGCTCTTGCGCTTCGTGGGTGTAGGTGGAATGGCAGGATTCTCCTCAATGTCTCCAAGACGACCTAGAGACCCACGAGATACGCCGAATTCACTGTACATCCCATTGGGAGCCCTCACATGCTCATGACCAGTGGCTGGCACTGTCTGGATGCCTAGGTTAGGGCGTGTCCCGATCCCACTAAACGATCGTCGCCTTGATTCATGCCGGAATGGTGCATGGGGCGGTGCAAGATCTTGCGTGTCTTGTCCAAGATGACGAAGATCGTATGTTGTTGTATAGAGCGTCTGTGGCCTAAGATCTCCACCCACACTATGCTGCACTCGAAGCTTCACCTCTCCAGGGAGTGGAGGTAACGACTTTTCTCTGGAGAGCGGACGCGAGACTGCTGCTTTGGGTAATGTCATGCCATTAGTGGAGGCAAACGTAGTTTGTTGGAGCTTCTGGCGCATATCCGGTTCCGACGTGACAGGGTGAATAGCCACCCTTGGTCTCCCGTTCTCATCCGGGGGCATATCAAGCACTTCCTTCTCGTCTGTTTGCCCACTGTTCTTCCGGTCGTTGCCATCACCATTGCCGGCTGAGGGGCGCGATGAGGTTGGTGACGGAAGAAGACTGGTTGGAGCCGTGGAAGGTGACATACCAGCGGACGAGAACCCACCATTTCGTGGGGACGTCGTTGAGGGTAATGAAGGCGTCGATGCATGTCGACCTCCTGTACCGCCGAGATGCTCCCCAGGCCCACGTTCTACAAGATATGACAATGGCGGAGGCGGCGCCAAGGGAGAATTGTCGTCATTGCGATCTAAAGATCGCAACGAGTCACGAGAAACTGCCTGGGTTTCGTCTTTGTGCGACGAGCCTCCCTTGACGAGTTTCCAAATCTTGGCGAGGCCATTGCGTTTCTTCTTGGGTTTTTCGTCAGTTGCTGTTGTGGGCGCTTCTTCCTCGTTGGTGGTGGGTGGCCACAGTTGACTGTGCCTTTGTGTGGATAGCGTGCTTCTTTGGCCACCTGGCGAGCGAAGATGAGGGGGATTCGCTTCGCGTTGCAAGGCCACGCTATGAGGATAGTAACTGATGAGCGCACGGCCGCCACAACAGATGGAAAACGAGAACTAGACACGTACTGCATATCAATCATACTTCCTGATATCCCTGAAGGAGCTAGGCTATCCTGACTTCGCCATGCGGAGCTCGGATTTCTGAACCCAAAGAATCGCGACCGCCTAGGTGACACAGAACCAGGACTGTGTGCATCCGAGAACGATGCTTGGGAGTATACCTGTCCCAGACTCGGTTGAACTTCGATGGGGACCGTTAATGAACTCGCTGGCCTCATGCTGACAGCAGAGTATCTCGAGCTCTGATTTGGGCCAAAGCCGCTGTCTGTGAGGGGTGCCAGGCTATGCGAGGAGTAAAGCGACGTGACATCCACCACTGAGCCTCGGGAAGATTTACGTGGCCTACTGCGCTCACGCTTCTCCTGCCTCCGTCGACGCTCCTTCTCCTCCCTCTCTTCGCGCCGTACATTGACATGTTCGACGATGAGCCCGTTGTCAAGGAGGGTAATGTCGCGAGACGCGCTGCGAATATGATGTCCACCAATTCCGCTCGGTGTGGATGTGACACGAGGTGGTTTGAGTTTAAACGCGTTCTCATCAACCACGCTCAGATCGTAGGCTGAACGACGAAGTTGAGAGTATGTGTCGCGAACACTGGTTTCGAGCTGCATTGACTCCTGCATCGCACGAGCATGAGCTAGAGCTTCGGCCTCGAGCAGTGACCTCTGAGCCTTGACATAAGAATCAACAGTTTGCTGCTTCGATGTGGGCTCTTTGGGTGTCTAAGACCATGGTATATCAGTATCCTTTCAACGCAAAAAAAAACAAAAGTGCTCACCATCGTAGTCCACAATTTCAAATTTTGCTCGGTTAAGCGCCCGCCTCTAGCTCGAGGTCTAGAAGAACCGTCGGAAGGCAAGATTCCAGAAGCTTCTTCTTCCTCTTCTCTTCTCAACAGCTCCTCAAAGAGTACGTCGCTTTCCCTGTCCCACATACCAGGACCAACGACGATGACGTCTGCCATGTCTTGATCTCTCATTGCACACTCGATACATACCTCTTCCTGTGGTTGCGGGGGGTTGGGAGAGAAAATTGGATTGATGTGATCAGGTGTGGCTGCCGCAGGGGTGATGTATGTGGGGTGTTGGGGATAGGCACGGGGGTTTGATGAAATGGGGATAGCCAAGGTGGGGCTGTACGGTCTCGAAGATGAAATCCCATTTGTGGAAGATAGTCTGGAAGTCACGGCACCATCCGGCAGAGGATACGGGGACTGACGCATGGCCGCAGGATACAGAGTGGGGGGTATATCGCGGGCGCCAGCTGGTGGGGACGGGGGGGGCAGTGTGAGCGACTCTCCAAAGGACTTGAAGGAGTCGTTGAATAACTTGGAATCGATGAAATTGGAGCCGTTGAGCAGGGGTGTTGAGATTCCGTTGTTCTGATTGTTGTTGCTATCATCAAGGCCGTATCGCTCGAGTGGACGGCGGGTGTTTCCTGGGGGGGCGTAAGAGACCGCGGTTGCTGAAAGGGGCCTGTCTGTGTCAGACGGATGTGACATGTCATGCTTGTCGTCGTTGAGAGTTCGTCTGTCGTTCGTGAGGTCCGCCGTGGGTGATCTGGAGCGGCCTAGAGCTGCCGACGGCAGCCTTTGGGTATCACTGGGGGGGTCATCCCGAGGATGTGTGTCGCCCGAGGTGAGAATCATGGAAGGGGGTCTATTCGTGGGTTTTGAGCTGAGGGAGAGGGTGGGATATCTGTTGTCCTTGAAATCGAGATCTGAAATGGCAAGGCCGTGCTGGAAGAAATTGAGATGGAGATTCGGAGAGAGCTGAGAGACTGTCGAATCTTGTCGTGCGTGTTGAATCGTCGAGACCGTGGCCATCGCCAAAATCAATCAACCGGAGATAACCTGGGTCTTGAGAAAAACCTCGAGGGAAAGTAAGTAAACGAGAAAAATGAGAATGGCAACAAGACTGGTCAACTGACACCTCGAATTTAGCAGGTGCGTTGCTGCCCCACGAAGGCACAACAGAACCAAGAGCTCCGTCGACGGTACTTGCAGCGAGCAACTGGGTAGAATACAAAGACAAGCTGTCAGGCTTGCTCCGGGTCTGGGCGATGCTTTGGCGATGCCAACCAATTCCAACTTGCTCAATTCCAGTATTATTTTCCCATGGCCCAATGTACGGCGCCACCGTCCTTCACTTACCTCATGCCTGTGTTCTTTGTTTAGCGTGCAACTCCACCAGCTTATATAGATGCTGACGTCCGAACGCATATTCACCCAAGAATTCGTATTCAGTGTTTGGACCGCCCGTCGATGGGAACCCACCAGTGGCAATGGCCCTCTTCAGCTTCGAGTCGCGTCAGATCTCGATCCTCGTGGCAAACGGGAATGACACCCAA
This sequence comes from Exsudoporus frostii, assembly GCA_038089735.1. Taxonomy (NCBI): domain Eukaryota; kingdom Fungi; phylum Basidiomycota; class Agaricomycetes; order Boletales; family Boletaceae; genus Exsudoporus; species Exsudoporus frostii. The sequence continues at coordinate 66,055 of JBBPLK010000090.1, forward strand.
TCGTGTGGACGACCGAGATGGTGTCTCACCCTGCAGTGGCGCCTCAGCCTTACAGGACTCATCACGCTACTCCATGTCAACCCCACAAGTATATACTACCAACGATCTCTTGATGGCAACTCGATCGAGAAATTTTCTGGATGAGAGCGATCAACCCGCTACATAAAGTATGTCCTTAACGACTGAGCTCAGCACGTCAAACAACTACCGCTCCCCGGTGCAGACGGAGTGTCAGGAAAAACTACTTATATTATGTCACCACCATCGCTACTGTCACTCACGTGAGTCGGTGGTGTTATGGGCCAACGTACGGCCATCGTGACCAGTTGGGTCAACCGCCGAAACATGGCAAGCTGACACGTCTAGGAGCAACTTAAATATCAAGCGATTGTCCGTTGGTCCTGTCTAATTCGTGGACTTGGCCAATTGGTTGCTAAGGTACGTCTTTTCACTGGCAGAACCATCTATAGTAGGATCAAACACACTTGCTTAAACCACTGTAACCAAGTGTATCAAACTCACAAACGGTATAAAGCCGCTTGCAGATTCACAATTACGTAGGGGCGTCGCTTGCACCATCGAATCGCATCTCGGACTCAAATATATCACTACCAGTAAATCTAGATCTAGAACATATGAGTACGACAAATCTACCTAGTAGTAGTGGAAATACACCAAGGCTAGAGACCCGTCTATGACTCTAACCTTTCGCTCATTCGGACAAACTGCGCAAACAAATCGAAGAAAAAGAATGCTACCCAGTAGAACTAAATCCGTACTAAGCCCGCCTCAGTGTGCCTTGCCAACCGTCAGCTGTGCTGACCATCCGTTTCTCGTCCATGCCCGCGAGCCGCTGCCGAGTATGAATTCTAGCCTGGCTTTCCATTCTCGCGATCACCTCGGTAGCAGCGTCGCAAGTAACATCGACGGTGGATCTCGTATTAAGTCCCCGAGGGCCTTCCCGCTCTGTGATCACCGAGACGTGGCGTTGACGAGGTACGAATTCGGGAATGTCATGCAAGTTTCGGACTGACAGTGGCTTCCGAGTTGGTAGAACAGACGTAGGTGGGAGCGACATCGGTTGTTCTCTGGTCACTGGCGTTGTTACCTCTGCCAGTCGAGCTGCTCCAAATTTGCAGTGGAGCTCAGACAAAGGACACTTGGATATTCCCGAGCCCGATGGTCTCTCTGCACAGACATCAGACGCTTGTGATGGTGACAGTGGCTCAGCGGGTGCGCGACTGCGGCAAACTTGCCTCACGCATTTTTGGACAACGCCCGATGCCCATTGCTGTATGTCTTCGTGGGTGAGGGGACGGAAAGTCGCAGGGGTTATGACTTCGCTATCGGAGGCATCGCCAATCGATGACACATGCATGACCATACTGACGTCCGCCGCAGAATCTTCAGAAACCAGGAAATCCTCATACACGTCAAGAGGAGTACGCATCTTCCTTCTGGACCCAACGAGGTTCAGTTCCGACTCGCTATTGGCATCAATTGCGGCGATGAGGTCGGCCCCGAGCATGTGAGGGAGCATGCTTTCATCTGCTGAGGACCCGCTGGAATACTGAGAATCGCTGTCCCATTCCGAGTCACTGTCGGATGTGGAAGGATCGTTAATTGCATCATTCCTGCATCGGCGCGGGGTAGACCTGCGATTACGGAGGGCAGCGCGGCCGAGAACACCAAGTCGGCGTCTATGGGTCGGATATTTTCTCAGTGGAATCAGTTCATGTACCGTAGGGGGCCCCGGCAGTGATGCTGGTCTTTGTTCACGTGGATCCTGGGCTGGGGCCGTCTCGATGACAAAGGTCTGCCCTCCCATCCATCGTCTCCTCGGATGGACTTCAGTGAGGAACGAAGTACGCCCGCACCCTTCCAATGTAGTGTAACTAGCCCGTGGCCTAGTCCCGTCAAGCAGCATTGCCGGGTCGTGGACGAAAATGTGCGATGACGTTGGTGTAACCGGGTGGTCATATCCAGAAATAAGGGCTCGGTGCCCAAAGCAGCGCCCTGCGGATGCCATTGGAGCTGAGGGATACCGTCTGATGACGGACTGAGGAATGAACTCCAAGCTTTCAGGACGTCGCTTCGTAAGCTAGATATCAACGATACTATAAGTATTATAACGGAGGAAACAGTGGCGCTTACAACTTCTTTTCCTCCAACCAAAGACGGTCCTATCTGGACCCTTTTGACATTGCCCCCACGAATAGCGAGGCCATCCGGGGGACGAGTAGCAGTGCTCTCCACCACAGGGTTATGAAGATCTTGAACTCTAACTTTCGTTGGGGGCGGTGCCACATTCTCGTCTAAAATGGGCTGACCATAGGCGACCGTCAAGTTTATTTGTCGACCCACAGATGGCCCGCCCTGCTCAACACCCTACTCACCATTAGCGTCGGCAAAGGGAATACATTGTGGATACATGCCTTCCCAGTTATTGGTCCATGAATTTCTATTGTAGAATGCTCTTCAGCGGCGTTGTGTTGCTCACAAGGAGCCACAGGGCACTGTTCTCTCAGATCACCGTTGGACAAGTTAGCGTCTGTTGTGCCGAAAAAGGTGACCTCCGCTGCGTCTGGGACAGGAAGCGGAGTGTGAAGAGGACCCCGGCCTCCCCGTGCTAACGGATGGCTGGAAATAACGTGCTTTTCATCAGAGTCAACATCCGGGGAACGATGGATTTGGGGAGGGATTTCATTTGTCTTCCCGGCTGGTAGCGGTAGTATGGTCTGTGGCGCGATGTGGGAGTCGACGTCCAAACATTCCAATGGCTCTGTGGCCGCAGAGCATGCAGACCTGACAGTCGTACTACAAGCGAAGGGCGGGGTCTGATGTTCTCTGTCGCAGGGTGATACGGGGGGATGAGATGGACTCTCCACATTTAGGTCGATTGGCGGCGTGGCATTGGACCCGTCCGATGAGCTTATCTGTTCCTGGGCACTTTGTTGGTCAGCGAGTGCACACCCGTGGGCATGTATGTTATCGAGCATGCGTTGCCGCAAATGAGGCAAGATGACGGCGATGTTTGCGAGTGTCAGCCCGATGCTTGCAATCCCGCTCAGGATGCGGGAGTCGGGGAGCGTCAACCCCAACATCACAAGAGAGGGTGGAGAAGCCATGCCTGTCTCGTGTAGCCATGTCGTAGTTGATGCGAAACTGTAAAGACCTGCTCTGCAATTATTCATTGTGCTAAATCAGTGGACAAAATGGACATCAGGGTGCGCGGTGAAGGGACAGAGGACCAAGCTGGCACCCGGAGAAGACAAAGGGTTGAGCGACACCGTATATTCCTTTAGTTGTCACTTCAGCGTGTCATTAATTGAACGCGTCACATCACGTGCTTGGAAAATCAAAAGGTAGGATGTTGATGTTACGGTCCTCCCATTCTGTATGCAGGATTATATGGTCCCGTTCGACCATGTCCAACCTGTAACTCGAAAAATATCCAAGGTAGACATCTGATGACCCGAGGAACAGTCGCAGTCGAATCGATCTGTAGTTCTGTGTTCAGGGAAGTCGAATCTGCCAAGTGTGATGCCTGCAATACTCACCTCCCTGGAGTGGCTGCTGCGCGTCCAATGAACAAACGCGAAGCGAGGGCAATGGCACACCCGAGTAGTTGTTGCACCGACGCGGTCTGTGCTGTATTCACCTGACACGATATGGCCCAGGCTGAGCTTATACGAATGAGGTGAATGGCAATCCCTCTCCGGGTCCACTCCACATCATGATACATAATTTTGGGGCTCTGTTACGAGTGGAGTATTGGATTCCAGTCATTCCAGTGAGCAAATAGGAGCGTTAGCCGCTCGAGCCTTGCATCGGTGAGTGAACTGGGATGTGTAGTGGAAATGGAAAGAGGATCAAACACGGGAAGCGCATATACAGAGCTGATGCTAGTCTATGTCCAAAAGTCCTTCCAAGTCTACACTCTCTCCACTCGCGAAGCTGAATTATTTGCGGTACCTGTGAAAAGATGAAATAAGGCAGATAGGAAGATGGGAGATGGAATGCTCACCACAATACACTCTTCCTGTTTCTCCTCATTTTTCGCTGAAGCTGAAGCATGCCGTAGAGGAGAGCCTCGGCAGTGGGGGGGCATCCAGGCACGTAGAGGTCGACTGGCACAATACCTGCGGGAAACGAGATGGAGCGGGCTATGAAAGGTGGGGAATGTACGTACGATCGCAGCCTCTGACGACGGCATAGGAGTAGTGATAGTAACCACCACCGTTGGCGCAAGAACCCATGGAGATGACCCATCTTGGCTCTGGCATTTGGTCGTAGACTTTTCTCAAAGCGGGAGCCATTTTGTTGGTGAGGGTCCCAGCAACAATCATGAGATCGCTTTGACGGGGACTGGCACGGAAGACGATGCCGAGGCGGTCCTGGTCGTATCTTGCGGCAGCCATGTGCATCATTTCGACGGCGCAGCAAGCGAGACCGAAAGTCATGGGCCAAATTGAGCCCTGGCGAACCCAGTTAACGAGTTTGTCGAGGGTGGAGAGCACATATTCTGACAGGGAGGTCAAGGTGAGGCACGCAACGGAGGGGAAGTGGTGGAGGGACGTACCGGCCTTGTTGTTGGGTGTTTCGAGACTGTGTTGGTTTGAACCACGGATGGCGAGGGAGGTGATGGGTTCAGTCGAAGAAGTGGGTATGGGGTCTGGTGCATGGACAGAGTTTGAGGTGTGCACCAAACGGGAGGCTACGGGACGGTTGAGCGGCGAGAGGACGGTGGAGCGAGACATACCGTGGATGGCGAGTGCAGGGCGGAGTGCTGCAGCACGGGACACTGGATGGAGATGTGGGCAGACGCGCTTGGAGAGGGCGCGGACACGCACCTGGGGCTCTCAGCACAGCGAGCGACATGGCGTTGGCTGGTTTCGCTCAGGACGCATGAAGATGGAGATGCATGTTCCCACGGTGCACCCCCCGTGGCGGGGTTGTCATGCCAGAAGGGGGATATTAGCCCCTGAGTGGAGACTCGGTGGAAGAGGCCAAAGATGGCGGTGAGAGCAGACGGCCGAGGAGCGGGTCCACGCGGGTCCCGTCGAGCTGCCCAGCGGATGGCTGCAGCGTGCCCGAGACAGTCTCTCCTCCTCTCCCTCTGCCCTTTCTCACGAGCAAGCGAGTCCAGGCAAACCCTTAGTACGTATAAAAGTGGGGCCCTTCCTTCAACCCACTCACTCTTTTCTTTTTCTCCCCCCGGTCACTGGCTCACGCGACATGCTCGCCTTCTTCAAGTCCACCGCTCCGAAGCAGCCAAGGTCTTCCGTGGCCGGCGAGAAACAAGACGATGCCCCCACCGAGTCAGCCCCGGATGCCCCTGCTCCCAGCGCATCTGACCCCACGCAGCCCACCGACGAGCCGGAGGCCAGAGTCTCTTCTATGTCTGTGCCCACTATAGATTCCGCACCCACTATCCATGGTCCACAGTCAGACGCTCCTCCCGTCCAGTCGCTCTCAATTCCTCTTCCCGAGTCCCCCAACCCTGCTGCGTCCCTTGCACCCCTCTCTCTCGCAAACGATCAGGGCTCCGCCCCCTCGGTCCACACCCAGTCTTCCGTCCAGAGTGATCGGCCCATGCAGAGTCAAAGCCAGTCTGCGTTGCCCTATTCTCCACCAAGTGCAAACTCAACCGGCAGAGATCCCCGTCGCTTTTCCTTCCCCTCCTTCGCTTTCCTTCGTTCCGATGCAAAGCAGAACAAGACGCGCACCGTCCCCCCTCCTCTCCAAACCCAAACCACTTTCACGGCCTCAAAGGTTACGGAGAAAAAGTTCAAGGCTGGTCGTGTACTCTCCATTCTCATACTCGGATCTACAGCTTCATCCGAAAAGCGCGCAAAGGAATCTGCAGTCATCGTTCGCTCTGTCATCATCGGTGACCATAACACCCCTCGTGACCTCGGGTCGAACAAGCCAAAACCTGTCTCCAAGTTCGATATAGCTCGTGTCAAGTCCCAGCTTCTCGATCCGAAGATTGCAGCCAAGGTAATCACCCAGCTCAGAGCGCTTCCCGCTCATGCCAACGATGCCGCAACGACAACCAACGTCCCCATTCACGCTGTCTGTCTTGACATGCCCGATAAGGATGTCCAGCAGCAACATTTCGCTCAGCTTCAATCCGTTGCATCAGCCTCTCTATCAGCTGTATCCACCGCCCTGGCCGGTGTGCATCTCGTCGACCTTGTCACAGCCCCAAACATGGGTTTCGGCGCACCAGTCACAGCTCAAGGCCTCTTTGCTGGCTCGGTTCCTACCGCTGAGACGGTGATCGAAGGCATTGAACAAATCACCCCGCAGCTCATGGCGTTGGGATACGCCACGGGCAAGGCAATACTTCCAGATCACAAGGGCGTCATTGTTCCTACAGATAGGATATCCGTAATTACATGTCAGGTTCATTCCTCCCTTTTCCCTTAACCCGCTCATGTCTTTGCTTCCAATCACAGATTGGTGGGGTCTCGAAATTTGTCTTCCTCCTCCAACCATCGCCCACCTGGAAGCAGCCGAGTCCCCCGGTACTACGCTTCTCAACCTGCTGACAGCTATCTCCGTTCTTAACGAGGGTGTGCGCGAAATTCTCCCCTTCATTCGCTACATTGCCCAGTTTGTCCAAACTGAATGGCGTTTGATTGAGAGGGCAGATGACGGCAAAGGTGTCGTTTGCACTGCAACCTGGCTCTTGCCTGTTGCTCTTGTTCCCCGCGCTTGGGACTTTTCTGATCCGCAGCCTCCTCACGCAGAGATGGGACCTGTCGGACAGAGTACGCCAACGTCCCCGTCCGTCAAGCGGTTCTCCGCCACTCTTACAACACCCAAGCCTTCCACGGAGGTCCCCAATGGTGCTCCTCGTTCTTCCTCTGCATACTCTGCCGAAACCAGAGATGAAGAGGAATCACGACCCGTCATATCCAGTGAACCGCCCGTTCTCCCAGAGCTTGTGGTGAGCTCTCCAGGATCAATCGATGGTGCGCCGCGAGAGAGCGTAGATCGGGAAGTTTACGGTGGGGCAGCAACGGCGCACTGATGTAGTGGCAGTTATCCTAGCTATTCACTGTTCGACTAACGTCCGCGGGTCCGAGCGAGCCTATTCGTCGCCTAATCCTTCCTTGTCACGAATCCGTTATGACCTTTAGACTATTTTCCTCCCTATAACTCACACTCGTTTGGCTGCTATCGTCTCGACTCGTCACCTGGAATCATTCCCTTCATACCCCATTATGTGTCAGGTTTATCCCCCTTGGACATTTTTATCCTCTGACAACACACTAGGGATTTGACTTTAGATATCTTACATCACACTTTGTCTAATCAATCGTTCGTTCAGTAGTGACTGGCTTGAACATCTATCTCGCCTTCATGCATTGGCACATTTTTCAGCAACCTCACTACGGTCTCGCACCTTGAGGGTGACTTTTAGGGTTCGACGCGGTTCATCCTTTTATTGCATGTTTATCTGCCCAGGGACTCGGATTGAAGTCACTCTTTCCAGCATTGGCACTAGTGCTTCTGCCGCAAGGTCCTAGCCATATTTGCATTGCCCATTTAGGAGGTAAAAATGAAGTCCCTTCATAATATTGCCTCGTCCACAGTAAATGATGGTAGATGTTCTTTGTTCGTGTAGGAAATACAGGAGGTTCCTAGTCACCTTCGGTCATGAGCCACGTTGCAAAGTCGTCCAAACGTTTCTTTTCAGCTTCGTCGGAATCCCCTTCGATCTCATCCCCGACACCACTTCGCTTGAAGTGCTGTTTTCCAACATAAAGTGATGCTTCGATACGTCTCCCAGCAAAGAATCGCCCATTCATTTTCTGAAGAAACGCTCTGTTAGAGATAGACACATCTAGCTCGGAAGGATTCACCATTATACAAGCTTGAGCGCTCAGTGGATCCCTGAATTTCACCGTCATGACGCCCTCCGGCTCCTTCTGTAGGTGAAATTGAAGTGATTAGTGAGGATCACACAGCAACGCCAGACTCCTACATCATACAATACCACGTTCGTTACTTCTCCTAATGTTGAACATTCGTCGCGAACGTCCTCCTTGAGGTCAAGTAAAAGAGATGTGTCTTCGTCAAGTTCATCCAAAGAAAACATATGCTTCAATACGACGACCCTGGTATTCCTGTTGGGCAAATTCATGTTGTCTTCCTCAGTCTTCGCAGGACCGAAACCATCTTCGTCGTCCCATTCTTGTAGCTTTCTGTATGCACAGGGTCCATGACCCCGTCAAAACAACACAAAAAGTCGTGGCTTACTTTTGCATTTTACCAATCCGTCGCGTAGCTTTCTTCTTGTCGACCGTTCTCCGTGGTTGAAAGTTCCCATTCGTTTCCGTTCCCGTGAACTTATGCTTGAACTCGGCTCGTTGCACTTTCATCACCGTGGAGGATTCTCCCACTCTCAGCTCTGCATCATCGAGCAAGTTGATCGCGAGAAGCACGCTCTCCTCCTTGAAATATACCACCAACGCTTCTCCACTAAATGTCCCACCCTCCGTCGTGTACATTTTGACTTTGGGTTCACCTTGGTCATCTTCCTCAATCACGCCAAACTTGCCAAACCGCTCCACAATCTCTTCGACTTCGGTGTCGAAAGGAAGATTCGTGACATAGACGGCCGTATTCTTGGAGTGAGCCTGTTTGGCCTCCTCGTTCTTGCCGCGCTTGGTGGACGGCCCTGAGAGAGGAGTAGCGGAAGTGTAATCCTCGGGTTCTTTCCGCTTCTTGGCGCGTTTTAATACGGGTGCTGCTGGAGTCTGGCATGGGGAGAGATATATACGTTGCGAAACGTACACCGGACATCGGGCAACCATACCTCCTCATCGACGCCGGCAACGGAATAAGCGGCTTGTTGCTTGCGCAGGAGGTCTTCATCTACCTGCATGGAACGAATGAGCCTTCGAAGACGCTTCGATGCTGCTCGCTGCGGCGTTCACTGACCACGGGCAACCATTGTGACTTGGTGGTGTCGTACTCGAGTTCAGGCCCATCTTCTTGTTCGAATCTCCATGTCCCTGTCTCCTTCGAGAAATGTACGCGGTCGTCGGCCGCGAAGAGGTCTGCTGAAGAACCCCCGGTTGCAGATGGCGGGATGTTTGACATACTGTTAGGGACTGAGCAGGAGCGGTTGTTTATGCTGCTTTGATGTCCAACTTGTTCAACGATACCAATTAGGAAAACGACCTCTCTAGCGTAATTACAGTAACCAATCAATTCGCAGATAGCGTAGTACCAGCTCATTCAGGCTCATCAAAGTAAAGATCGTCCGACCAGCTAGCCAGCTTCTCTGCTGCTTCGACAAGCATCTTTCCCTTCTTCCTCGCCGAGTCCAAAGCCACTTGGTGCACGGGTAATCGTACAAACGGAGGTAAATTCTCCATCCTCGCCAGCCGACAGACAAGATCGGCAAACTTTTTTGGGTCTCCGTTGAAGTACATCATCTCGATGCCGGGGTAGAGGGCACGGTATTTCATTGACGGGAGGGAAGGATTCGAGGCATAGGCAGGAGGAGGCGGCTCAGTAATGGCGCTAGAAATTGCAGAAGTGCG
>JBBPLK010000091.1:11367-38206 GCA_038089735.1 Exsudoporus frostii
ACAACTTTGGCAATGGGGTTGCACAAAAGGAGGAAGAAAAAGGGACCAGTGTCGAACCTGAAGCGGAGGCCGAGGGTGCTAGAGGGGAAGAACAGGGCTTTATTCCACCTGTCGTCATCGGGCGGAGACAGGAGGAAGTATTGGAAGCGCTAGGTAAGGTTGAGTCAGTTGGCGAGGCAAGGCACTCGGTGAGCGGATCACGTGTTGATGCGGAGGAGGCAGTATCCCCTTTTGTCGGAGAAATGGGGGATGGCGCAGAGATCCACCATACGGAGTTGTGATGGAGATATGATTCCGGGTCCGTTTGCTATGTTGTTAGACATTTTGATTTGGATATGATTATGCAACAACTACGAGTATGTTTTTTTTTTCCTATCGTATCTCTGACGGCAGACGTGAAATCCTGAGAACTAGGGGTGCATGAAGATGGGTGTGACTTAGAGCCCCCTCAGAATGGGTTGCCATGCAAGGCTCTCGTGGCTTCCATGCTTCCGACGTTGGACATTTACGAGACCGAGACCCTTGCTGGACCCTGGGCTATGTTCACGGTGTAGACCTCGTCCCCACCAGATAACGGCGCCGATCTTGGGCGGGCCAATACTGCAGTCGCGTACCTTTTGATGGGGTTGTGATTGTGTAAAATGATGTGGGCATACAAAAGGCACCAGATAACCTCCGTGTGGCGCTTTGCTCACGTTTCTTGGCCCCTCAACCATGGTCGTGACGGGATGTAAACTCAGGAGTCAGGATACGGGCATCGTGTGCGCGAGCACCTGCTAGGAGGACCCCTCAGTTGACAACACTCGCCGCAATTTTTTAACTTCTCCTTAGGGATAGCACAGGGACAGTGGCCGCACTTCCTTTTTCGTGTCGCCGTCCTTCTCAGGGGGCTTGTGGAAAAGAATAAAATAAAACAAAAAAGAATCGGTACCTGCAAGCGATCACGTTACAGACACGTCTCCGGAGAGACTAGAGTCTGGGGCTAATCACCGGCCAATCGATCGTGGAGACGAACCTATTCGGCTCACGCAGATTGACATTCTTGGAAATTAATGGAAGTAACCCTCGTTTGGACCAAATCAATCAATTGTGCATAGCATATAGAATTCAAAGTGATACAAATCAAACTGTTAGAGTAGCGCTCCAAATACCAACAAAACCGGAGGGTCCGGGCGGGCGGAGGACATAGCCGGAATTACTCAACATCGGCCGGATCGTCCTCCGTTTTCCACCGTAGATTCGATTCGTAAAACATGATAAGCTGAAACAGAAAATAATCAGCGCCAATTGAATACTCGCAAGTGAGCACGAACCTTCTGGGGAAACTTTTCAGCACAAACGCGAGAGTTCTCCCGCACGCGCCTCTTGTCGCTGTTCCTGGAATTACTGTAAGTACAAACAAACAGGATCAAGGGCGAATAGCTCACAATGTGAAAAATATGTAGAGCTCGCCATCATCTTCGCGTTCGACCGTGTCAATCGTGTCTATGAGCTCCTCCCATGACGAGGCCTTCATGTGCTTCTTCATGTTACCGACTATTTCCTCGTCGGAGTCTGGCTTGTTGTCCTTCCGGGAGAGACCATTGCTCTTCCGAGGTTTTTTCTTTGCCCTTTGCTCACCCTCATCTTCATCTCGAACCTCCAGTTTGTCAGAGGATAACTCGTCTTTCTTGGGTCTGCCACGCTTCTTCGCGAGACTGTCTGGTTCGATGGACGACTCCAAGTCAGCAAGGGACTTCCTCGAGGACTTTGCAATGGGCTTAGGCTTTGACTTGACAGGCTCTGACTTGCGAGGGCCGGATTTGCTTTTCCTCTTCTCATCCCAGAAGTTGTCGATGAGCTCCTTTGCATTTCTGAGAGGGAATCAGCGAGCTGGCAGTTGGATCAAGAAATCAGAGGACATACTCCGCATCTCTCTCATCCACCCAGCTGTTATGCTCCTCTCCATAATTTTTCCATTTGACGAAGTACCCCAACCGACCCTTTTGTCACGGGAGACACGCGTACAGTTTGTGATCACGGGGGAATGGCGAACAACAAAGGAGCTCACCCCAGGGAACTGTCCTTTCTTCGCATCGAGAATTTTTTCAATCTCGTACTCCTCCTCCCCCTCCTCTTCATCCTCGCCCTCTGCCGCAGTGTCTTCGGGCTCCTCGTTCACCTCCTTCTCTACCTCTTCCACATCAGATTCGGAGGCAGACACCGCCCGTCGTTTCTTTGAAGCGTACGTCTTCTTCGTCGAGCCGGTGTGAACGCGTTCGCTTTCGCTGTCGGAAGTCACTTCAGCAGCGGGTGGCATTGTTTACGCAGACTCGGCGCGTCGAGTTGCAAGGTTGAATTTCCACGAACACGAGTTGGGCAAACCCAAACAATGGCGCGTTGGTACCAATGACAGCCGTGGGAACATAATTCTATCCCAGCGCGCCATACACCCCCCTGTGCACCCGAATTGGGAAATCACACCCCTCGAGCCCTACATGCATGGATCGACACACGTCAGAGTGCGCGGTGCAAGAGGCAGCGCTCACGGTCGCAATATTGTAGCGTATGCCATGTGTACCGGTAAATCTACTGACACAGTTATCAAGCTGTGTTCTCTCGGCGGTCAGGCTGCCTGGCAACAACACACCTTCGGGAATGGACGGTGGATGATCCGGGAGGAGCGTAGTTCAAGGAGTAATCTTAGCATCGCAGTTAGGCTGAGAAAGTCATGCTTATGTGGAGCAGCAGCAACGGCATGAGTGTTGCCAAGGAGCGAGGGAACATTGCAAGAAAGTAGGCTACGAATGCTGCATTAGTCACCCTATCTCCGGGACGGACTCGCACTCCGTCCACGTGCTTCCCTCCCTCTCCCTTTTTTTGGCCCGGAGGGTGGTGGCCGTACAAACGCGTAATCACACTGTATGGCTTGCTCCAACAACGGTGTCCCTGCCGCGCCATCAATGGCTGCCTGTGCTTCCGCCATGGTCTCGTACTCGACTAATGCATAGCCCTGGTTTGGTACGCGTTAGTGTGTGGGCCGCAGCTGCAGTGCGATCGTCGCGCACCTTGACATAGCCCGTCCGGCGGTCCAAGTTGAGATGCAGGTTTTTTATCTCACCAAACTCTGCGAACTTGTCGGTGACATCTTCCTCCGTTGCCTCTTCATGAACGTTGGTGACCAAGACGATCCAACCTTCTACAGCTGTGCGTTTTAAAAACAGACATCAGCGAGGCGTGGCGGGAAAGCGCGCAGTGAACCATATGGCGGGACGGTGAGACGTACAGCGGGCAGCGCGGGTGTCCGCGTCCTTGACATGAGAAGATTCGACCCTATCGTAAGTGGCCTCTGCGGTCACTGCGCCATCGTTTCCACCTAATGTGACGAAAATACATTGCGGTCCAGCTGAAAGGGAGCTCGGGATGCAACCACTTGCCTGCTGTGTTGTGGAAGCCTCTGCCTCTGCGTCTCACGGTGCCCGCGTTGGCAACTGGGAGGGGGGTCAAGGAACGCACAGCCGGGGACAATTAGCCACAGACCCTCATCGATGTTCATCTCATCGTCGGACATGGTGGTATTGGATGGCAAGCAGTGTGACACGTGTGACAGGCTGTTGCCGGAGGATTCGCCGTGGGGCCGGTGCCGGCGACGGCGACGGCGAGATGGGAAGCAGATCGGGGGTTGCCACGTGTTCCCGGGGTCTCGTCACATCACGGAATGTCTCGTCGAGCTTGACTTGAGTGATCACCGAAAATCTGGCGAACCTTTGCCATTCAATTCAGTAACGTACGTCTCGTCGCCAACCTGCTTCCCACTCCAGCTGTGCATGCCGAACAGAGCTGAGCGAGCGTATCGGACCCGCAACTCAGGCACTCATTCGCGCTCAGCGACCCTCTGGCCCCAAGCAAGCTCCAGTCGTTATGATCGTTTCGTCGTCCATTTCACCTGAAACGAATGGCACAGATGTTTCGGTTACTTAAGCGGACAGATCGTCTAGAGAGACGACGATCGGTCTCTCCAACACTCCATTATGGCCCTTCAGATCGTCCTCACGATTCGTTTTCGTCAACGCTGAGTGCATTCACGTATTCCCACTTCTCACTTGGCCACAGCTCAGGCTGTCACATTCAGATTTCAAGTCTGGCGTGCCTGGTTGGACAACACCGCCTCACTGCACCGAGATCTCGGCTTCTCAAACTTTATGAGCAAATGTGATATTATTCCCGAAGGACAAGCCTTTTTTTCCTTCTCACACACACTAGCCTGTTCCCCGACGCGTTCCTTGCGAAGGGTCACGGGATTTGCTCGTTGTCGAAAATATTTAAGCCCGACTGGTTTGGACGTGGTCCCCAGCATCACCAGCACTTCTTCTGTCCTCCTCACAAACATCCTCTCTCATCTCTACCACGTGCAAATATGAACCCTGTTCCTCTCATTAACCACCCTTGCACGGTTTGCTGCAGGCCGACCTCCATGTGGTGCAGTCGCTGCCAAACGGCGTGGTATTGCACCCCGGACCACCTCCAAAGTGTGAGCACACTGCTTCCTCGTGTCACGCGACTTGTCGTAAAATAAACTCACGCGATGCACATACCCCTTCAGGACTGGCCGCGCCATCGTAAGGAATGTGTCCCGGTTACCCACGCGCAAAATTACAATATCATTGCCACTCCACCACCAGCGGAGCAGCAGTTAATCATGGTGTCGGCTATTCTCTTCTCCCCCGAAGAAGGTATGTTTCAATCTTGACGCGTGAGGCGCGCCTATACCGATGCCGTTACTGACGCTCTGCAGAGCGCCCAAGGATCATCACGGTCAAGTGCCGACCATCACAAGTTCCGACGCAAGGCATCTGCCCACAGCCACTCGTCACCGGGCACTTCCACGATGGCCACGCAGAGAGTATCGTCTTGACGCAAGGTCTCAATGGGGAGCCACTCAGATTTCCTCTCCATTTATGGTATTCCCCGAATGCTTTGTCGCGCGGCGCCCCCATCAACCGTGCCATCTACCACATCACCTCTGGTGCAGCTGCCAAGGCGTGGTGCGGAACTGTCGTCGTCCTCAAGTTCAACGGATCGCGAAGGCAAGGGTACTCTGATGCCGGGTCGAATGACCTGCCAGCATTGTCAGCCTACTTCCTGGCCTACAAGTGAACGTGTAACGCGTTCGTATCTTATTTGTACTTACAGTCAACTTGTGAGCGCGCCCTCTTCGCTGCCCCGCGTCGACGCTGATGGTTTCTTTGCGCTGCAGCAAGCCTAGAGCGCATATAGTGTTTATTTATTTTGCTGTCGATTGTAGCCCGGCCTATCTATTTGTTTCGTTTATCACACTCATAGTGTTTACATAGCCCACCAATAGAGGTGTCCTGAGGACCCCAGTTTGTTGTTACCCGTCTGAGTGAGACCCTGCGTTGGTGGATTTTCATGACGAATGTGTCAGTGGGAAGAGAAGAAAGTTTTGGTGGGACGCGGCGATTACGAACAGGGCAGAGGAAGACACGGTGTGAGATCTGCACACGATGGGCGACAAGTCCACATGCTTAGGTAATCCAAAAGTCTAAATAACGATACCAAAGCTGTGACTCCATCCACCATGCTCTCCTTTGTGTCCCTTCCGCAACCCACGGATCAAGACCATCACCCGGACGTGAATGTCGACGATCTGGACACCATTGCGCCCAAGCTCACCTATCCAGGCGAAACGATCACCTCGGCCCATGATTCGATGCGGTGAGCGCAACTGCGCACAGATACTTCTCAGACCACCGTTGAAAAAAAGGGGCACATTAGTGGTCATGGGACCTACGCGGACAATGAACAAGTCATTGCCTCCGTCGCTGGTAGTGTGGAGCGAGTGAACAAACTGGTCACCGTTCGTGCCGTACGCACCAGGTGGGCACCCTTCTCCATTTCACTCACGTCATCCCACAACCCCTATCTTGCATCCAAGGTACAACCCAGAGATTGGCGATCTCGTTGTGGGACGAATCACTGAGGTCCGGATCTTGAGAGTTCAATTAATCATCAATTAATTTTTTTGGTAAAAATGTGATAGGTCCAGCCTCGGCGATGGAAGGTGGATGCGAATGGGCGGCAGGAAGCCATATTGATGCTCTCATCCGTCAACTTGCCTGGTGGAGTTCAGGCATGTTATTTTCCCTCTTGTGGTCCCATGACGTTTGAGGTTTTACCCTCGAATTACAGCGCCGAAAATTGGAAAGTGACGAGCTCCAGATGCGAACTTTCTTTGAAGAAGGGGACCTTCTCGTTGCGGAGGTCCAGGCATTTTTCTCAGACGGTGCCATGTCATTGCACACACGTTCGCTCAAGTATGGCAAGGTGGGTCGGGTGGGTTGCCCCATGGACACTCTGCTTTACTCACGATCACCCTAGCTGCGCAACGGCCAACTGGTTATCGTCCCACCTGCCCTGATCCGGCGTCTAAAATCACATTTCATCTCACTGCCCTGTAGGGTTGATTTGATTCTTGGATTAAATGGTTACATATGGGTCAGCAAACATGTCCAAGACAGCGACAACGGGGAAGAGGGCTTCGATGCAGAAGCCGTCTACTCCAACCAAAACGACGTGGGCAAAGTTCCTTCATTCTCCGTGCAATGGTGTTCATCCACTTCCCCTCAAGGATATCGATGTCGCAACGCGTATTGCCATTGCGCGTATCAGCAACATCATCCGTCTTCTAGCGGACCATTTTGTTCCATTGACAGATACGCGTCTTCTGGAAGCGTACGATTGGGTGATCGAACAAGAAGTGGATACCAAAGACTTAGTCCACGGGGATGTGGGAGACACGCTCGTAGCGATGGTAGGTAACGATAGATAGAGTTAATTTTGTACCCTACATGTCGTCGTCATCGCCATTAGTGGCTCCCTCGTCTTCGCTGCCCTCGACCTCGTTCTCGTCGTGGTCAGTACTACTCTCTCCATCTCCCTCTTCATCTTCATCTTCCTCCTCTTCCTCCTCTTCTATAGTCTGATCTGCTGCATCCGCCGGCGGTGGGGGTGGTTGCGGTGGTGGATGATGGTGGGCCTGTCCAGTTGCCCCATTGGCCATCTTCCTTGCCTCGGCTGCACGCCTCATCTCTTCTTTCTCGTCGTCGATAGGGAGCAACCGTTCCAAGGCAAGATCCTTCCAGCGCAATGCACCATTAACGCCGCCACCACCATAACCCATGTCTTCGAACAGGGCTCGAGACGTGGGATCGTACGGGGGTCTCGGGCGAGCAGCCGGATGTTTTATGTTTGTGGGATTACCGTACGGGTAAGAGGGGTGGACCTGTGAAGGAAGAACTGGAGATATCCGTCAACTTGGGAAGCGAACCTGCACCAGCGCGTGAACGAGACACACTGTCAGAATCGTCAGGATTGGGTGGTATCATGTGTGCGGGGATGTCGAGATCTACGTGAATAGTTTTACGGCAACCATAGAATGGAGGGATGTAGCGTCGCACCGTCGTCAGACATCTCGCCCGAGATATACTCAAGACTATCGACCGTGTCAATGACCTTGAGGTCATGCTCCGTCATGTGTAGGTAACAGTACGTGAGGTCCTGCTCATTCGATTACGGTTCAGTGTGAGAGGACGAGAGATAACAACGACTGACCGTCATAATAGCGCTTTAGAGGCCTGGAGACCGGTATCTACTCGTGCGCCGGGCCGCTGAAAATGCTTGACCCACTGGGACGACAGAGCGGCTTAGAAACGATCCACAGGCCACCCGTACCAACGTAAAAGTTTGGGATGACTCTCTAGCGGTGTTTCCCGTGATTGAACGGAGTGGGTGATATCAGGCTGGTTGCTGAGTTGAATGGTCAGGATACGGTCGTAAGGAGCTGAGCCAACGCTCCGCTCAACTTTTGTTCAGGGTGGTGGCGGCACAACCACACATTCAAGTTACCATTCTGGATTGACAGTGGCTGTGCACCCATACAGGGGTCGACAACCATTCAAGGAAAGTTTCGGTTCATGCAAGTTCGTATTGAACGTCGGGACCAACTCTGAAACGCGTCCCTAGTCAGCCGTTTATGGGCTAGCTGCCCCACCATCTCTGCATTTCCCTTCGACTACCACGATTTCCCCCTTTGCCGAGGTGGGTATTTTTCTTGAATATTCCGATTCGTTCGGTCGTTGCGGTGACCCATCACGTACCTTTTTTTTTGTTCTCAGAAACTTCTTCTGGTATTCTCTTGATACGCTGTCATGTCAATTTTTTTTATCTTGCTCAGGCAACGCTTCCCGCAGATCGGGGTGATCCCTTTTGCTAGTCCCCCAAACACCTCGCGCGTAACTCTCGAATGTTCCCGATAGAAAGCGTCTAGACAAGTACTGCTGATCCCATTCTCCACTAACTTGGGGCCAGGTTTCCCGTCTCGAGCTCGAGCGCGATTGATTATCCCACAGAGGTGGGAATCGGGTTTTCAAGATTTTGCCAATGGGGTTCCTTGGGCTCGTACTCCATTGGCAAAAGTTAATCCTAGAAATGGTGATCAAAGACGGATAGTAATGTGACTCGCTACTTGGGCTCCATCGCCCATCAAGGGAATCCGCTTCTTCGAAACAGGGGCGACGTTCCACCAGGAGAGTGTGCCACAGGGTCCGTTTACATAGTCATGGTAATAGGGTCTTACCACCAGGCACTCTGAACAATGACAATAACGTGCAACTATTACGAGATGTCTCACCACATGCCTTGAGACGCCGATCAGCGTCTTTGAGCATGCGGGAAAGGGTACGTGTGGCTTATCAATTGTCATCGACGGTATGAAACTTTCCAGGCGAACGGCCAAATGGTTGTCGAAAGACAATTTTCATCCTTTGTGAGTTTTCAATAGCTTCCGTGTTGTACCTTGCTGCTGTTGCACCGTTGCATCGTTGCGATGTTTTACTTTTTGCATTGAGTTCGTTCCAGCTTTCAGTCATCAGGTTCATAACGAGCTGGGGCGATGGTGCATTGCCTCTTGGTCTTTGTAACAATCTCACCCACACAATTGACGCCCGCAGGATGTTGCGGCGTTAAGGTACGTTCATCCTATGACCTGCCGGCGCTCTTCGCCACTTATATCAACTGCGATCTGGGGCAGTGGCCAATATTCGTGTGCTTGGGCGCTCTCGATTAGCCATCAAATCAAATCCCTCTTTCAGCCCACAAACGATTTTCATCCACTAAAAATAGGGATTCGATGGCAAGCTATACCTATTGCGCGCCCTGTCCACTTCCTTCTGACGCATCCCGCAAGAAAGTACTCGTTGACGTGACCGGATTAACTTCATCCCACGCGTCTGTCCTCCGAGTCATCCTTCGACGAATGGTTGCGTAAGATGGAAAAAAAAAACCCTGCCACACTGGGAGCACTGCCCAGTCTAACTTTACTCTAAACTCTCCGACCGGCTCTCCGAACCTATCACACGGAAGGGCCATAACGCTGGTGCGAACCCCCATCCTCAAAGTTCGAAACACCCCTTCCATCCCATACGTTTCCCCCGACTCCAAACAACACACGGAACTGCCGTTAGACGTCAAGTGCGTTGCAAACTCCAATCTGAGCGTGGCATCATCATCACACGTCACTTTGTGTGTGCTCTCATACTGTAACGCATACTGTAACACGGTCGGTCTTTTTTTTTCTTTTGGTCCTGTTTGGAACCCGCGTGACGTTCATATTCCGAATAGCCTTTTGCTAGACGACGACGACGGATCCGTCGGTACGTTGCCACCCTACTCTGCAGCATCTCGTCCGTGAGCCGGTTCCACGGTGAACGAAAAGTAAGCAAGGGACATCGTTGCTTGACGGAATGGTTGACGACGACGCCCGCCCAAGCCTCACGTGTCGGTGCCTGTGCGTGTGTGTCACTGTGCGTACGCACGCGCGCGTGTCCCGTCGCGAACGAAGCTGTTTGGGACATTTTAACATATGAACGATCTGCGAGATTCACGTTCGAGTACGTTGTAGATCCCCACGGAGAAGAAGGAACCGTAACACCTAACGCATAGCGGTTTAAAGGGCGATAGGATCTTCGCGGTCGAGTCCCCCTGTCACCTATGATCGGAGACCACGCCGGGGTTGGGCTCTGTCATATTTTTGCTTCCGCGTAGGGCCGGTCGGGTTTTTTCGCCCGATGTTGTGCCTTTTTTTTCAAGTTCATCCGGACGGTCCGGCTAAAACATTGTTTTTCGCTTATGTTTCATGCACGGCCAAACCGAATGGATGAAATGGATGAACTAAATATCTATGATGCAAGTCGGCGCTCGTTGTCTTGATGTGATGACTATATATGTACATGTGTCTCATCGGTCCTCCACTATTGCTCTGTCTGCGCGAACGATACCCGCTCTGGGTAGCTCTGTCTTCTTCTCGTCCGTCTTCTGCTCTGCTCTATCCAGCTCGAGGTTCTGTAGCCGCATTTCCACTAGGAACTCCTTATCCCGTATCGACTGCGACCAGCTGGACAGAACGGTCATCGCGGAGACGATGACACGTGACAAACCAACCACGGCGAAGATGCCTGGATATACGTGCACAACTAGAGCGCGCGAGACACATGCATCAGAATGCTGGTTTGAGCACATGTCAAAAATGGTGAACTCACACAAGAACCTCTTGCTCAAGGAAACATGCAACATTTCCCGCAAGACGTACACCGTCGCTCCTGGTAAGAGCAGCAAGGCGAGGAGGCTCGCTAATAACGGGAGAAAGAGCTCCTTGGTCGCGTGACGAGGATCAGGGTGCGCCCATCCGTTGCCCAGAAGCTAAGGTTGCAGCTGGCGTCAGCTCGCACACGTCGAGTGATAACTGATGGTACATACCACGTGCAATGCGTCAAATCGTCGCTGTGGCAGCTGTAGCCTGCGGCGCAGCCGTATGGCGATCTTGCAGTACACGACTCCAAGGGACCACATATCCACTAACCGAATGGTCGGAACCAGCGTCGGAACCAGCGTTAGCCGTATCGGTAGGACGATGTAAAGGTCCACGACGAGGCCCAGCAGGATTGGAATGAGAACACCGAGGAATAAGGCCATGTATGCCATCTTGATGGCCCAGAGGAGACTCTGCTTGGCAAAATACACCGCGAATTCTGCTCTGGGTCCATCCCCAGTCACACGCTGGCGCCGTCTATCCATGCTTTCTGCCGCCTTCGCGATCAAATAGCATGCCCAGAGAATGTAGAATCCGGCGAGGAAGGAGTAACCATCGTGAACCAGCGAAGAGGATATCAACGCGAAGAACTGTCTCCCGACTTGAACCGGCACCGCGATGCAAACTGCCGCAACAATGGCCATGATCGTCCAGACGGCCGTAACAAAAACAATGATCCTCGAGCGGAAACGGGAAGGGAAATACACAATGATGTAATCGTCCTTGATGTCCCGTTTTGCCTTGACTGCCTCCGCATTTTGTGATGCTATCAATGCTGCTGCTTTATCGTTCAAGGGTGTGCCATCTTCACGGACTTCAGCAGTGGCGCGCATGTCTCTGGGAAGCGCGATATTGTCGCTGGCAGGCACCCGACGAAAGGTTCCATCTTGTGTCGTAGTCAGTTCCCCTATGTCCTTTGCAGATCTTCGGAAGAAAGCAACCCAAGTTTTGTACACTCTTGAAGACTCTTCATCTCGGTGCCTATCGCCGAACATGTACGAGGTTAAGCGTAGCCTCGCGGCCAAAAACTTCCACACGTGAACGGCCACGCGGTAGACGACCTTGCGAGGTCGCAGATAGCGCATTGTGTATGGTAGTACAATTTGCAGAAACAAAAGATCGATCGGGACTTCAGAAAGGGGCTCCCTGGGAATCCTAATGAGTGGTTTGAAAGCAACAAAGAGAATTCACTACATACCGAGTCTTCCAGCGTATCGGGAATATAGATCGGTTCCCAATGAAAAGCAAGATTGCAAGGCTCCCGACACCACAAGCAACGACCATCGCATACATGAACGCGCTGATGAGAAGTTTGCGGAACTGAGTTAATGTGGGTCTGTCTAAGATGTCGCGGATAGGATGGAAGTTTTGATCTTGGGGATCCTTGATGAACCACATCGCACCTGGACGCATGATATTTCTGCAACCCGCCAACAGAACGGCAAATTGATACCTACGAGCAGGTCAGCACCCCCCTGAAGATCAGCACGAGCGATTGACTCACATGAACATGGTCCCTGCAACCCAATGGTAAAACATCGCCGTCAAGGGAGCTTGCGTGAAGAATGTTACCCTCGATTCAAGGGACGCCTCCGGAAATACCCATATCGTGCAAACGTCCAACATGACACCACATCCAAGCGGGAAGATGATAAGTTCGATGATAATGAACATTGCCACCTACACCACATCAACTTCAGCTTCACCTCAGATCCATCGCTGACCTGATAACACGTACCTTCACTACCAAGAGCTGTTGCCGGACCGCGTTTCTGACCGCTCTACCAGCAGTTCTCGCGTTCCCCACAGTGAATACATTCAAGTAGAATGCCAGGATGATCCCGACGACACCATAACCCAATACTATAGCGAACGCGCGTTCACTACTTCCGTGGCCCAAGGTCAAGCGGATCCACGACTGCTGGAAGTGATCGGTGAAGACTTGGACTTCTCGACCGACGTAAGCGAAATGAGGCTCTAGAAGTCGTGCAATGGTCGAATTGCTTTCGAAAAAGTCATCTATCTTCTGTGAAAGATGGAATGCACGCTCTTGAGGTGGTGGTTGCAACCACAGTGACGCTACAGCAGACAATTTTGATCTCGAGGAGGCCTGAAGGTTGCTTGTGAAAACATTGTAGCTGGATTTGTAGACGTGACGTACCACCCATGATGATATATCAAGTGACTGGGAGGAAGCTACCGACGACGGAACCAAGCTTCCGGAGAAAGAGTCGACGAGGTCAAGTACACTCGGTAGGAAGATTCCCGATGTCTTGTGGAAGAATGGGAGGATGAAGCGACCGAAGACAAGGGTAAAGAAATCCACAAAGGGATCTGTGACAATGCGCATCCCTCGGATGGGAAGATGGAGGATATACAGAGCTCTTTGAGGATCCAACTAGACAACAAACGCATTAGGAAGGACAGGGTATACATCTTTATAACACACCGATAGGAGCGCAGCTGTTTTTCCGAGAGTGAACGGAAGCCATACTCCAAACCCGATGGCAGTGTCCAGCACAAATATCATCAAGATCACCTATGAATGTGTCAGTGAAAAGATCAAGAGTTATTGTGAACTGACATTTTGCACGACACCAAATATGGGACCTCGGAGCCCGATGGCTGTCACAAATTCAGTTTAATGAATCCAATTGCGTGGTGTGAGCCTACCTTCAAGTGCGCCTTCCATATCATCTTCGACAGCAGCCTCCATATCCTCCACAGCGTCGTTCAACTGCTCAACCGGAGCCTGAGGCTGGGGCTGCGCCCGTGCACCCTGTCTGTTAGGAATGTTGAAATCCCCAATCTCTGCGGGCTCCTCCTCCTCCTCCTCCTCCTCCTCGTCATCATCCCGATCTGCATCCGCATCCCAGAAAATATGCTCTGGTGCCTCGTCATCCTCCGACTCATCTTCCTCATCCGTCCCCGCCTCCAATAGGTGTCGTTCCTCGCGATCCGCGATGTGAGCATGCTCGATCCTATGTGGCACTTCACGAGGTACATCTATGCGCTCATTGTCAGCGTCGACGGGATTGAGCGTCGCAGGCTCAGGATCGCGGAAATAGTGCTCGAACTCTTCCTCCATCTCATCCCTCATCCTCTTCTTTCTATCCACAATCCCAGCAGGCATACTTGTCGAATCCGTTTCCAACACTGCCGATGGGTAAGTGAAAGTACTTTGCGTTGTAAAGCGCTCCTCGGGCGTTGCATGCTGAAGACTACTAGAAGCCAGGCTATCTTCGGCGGCGAGAGAGCTGTTCGGCACCGACAAGCGACTGAAACTAAGGTCCGAATATGACAAATCATGTAGCGGCCTGAGATCGCTTTCATCAACTACTGGTGTCACGGCACGTGATGGAGTTTGAGGGGATAGCTCGGGGGAAAAGACGACTGATCTACGACGTGGTAGTTCCTCTTCCTCTGGGATCGGTGTACCTGTCATCAAGGCTGTTTGCAATGCTACCAGGGATCGTGCTGGTATCTCAGGGACCGGCTCCCGGATGTCTACTTCCGCATCCTCGTTCGGTGGCACTCTGAACGTGAACTCGAACGGAGCGGACTCTATAGCGGTAGAACAACCTGAAACAGACCCCAAAAGTGATGGCGACGGATCAAAACTCGAAGTGGCAGATAAGGAGGAATCAGCTTCGGTAGGGAGCTCAGTATTCTCATCGTCGTCGCCCTCGTCGAATCGCATGCGCATGCGCCTCCGAACATCCGATGCAGTTGGCGCAGAATCCCCAGTAACAGCTTCTTTTTCCTTTCCTTTACCAGTGTCAACCGGTGGGGTGTCAAGGTTTTCCGGCGGTAGAACCACTGGCGATGGCGGGACCAAAGGAGGATCGACAGGATCAATCTGAGGTCGGCGGATGGGCTCGCGCAGAAGTTCTAGACGTTCAACATCGTCAAAATGTCGCTGGGGGGCTTCAAAGCGAGGATTTTGGGGAACAGGACGATGAGGGCGCCAAAGCCTCGCCTGACGACGCGCCTCGACATCTCCGTCGAGTGGACCCTGTCTTTGGGGAGCAAGCAAATGAGCGTTCACATCTTGTACAGGCTGCTGGTTTGCAAGTGGTGGATTAGGAACAGGGGGGTCTTGGGGTGGAACGCCAGCAATTTCATCTTCTTCGAAGACTCCGGGGCGTGCATTCTGTGATATCCACTCACGAAGGAGAAAAACAGCCACAAAGATCAGCACGATTAAAGATGCAATAATTTGGCCTGCAAATATGTCGGACGACAGGGTCTGCCAGAATGCACGGGACGCGAAGCGATGCAAGATTGTTGCATTCTTGAACGAAGAGTGTGTGTCATTGCTGGCCGTCAAGGTTGGGACCATTCCGATAGGTCGAAAATCCTCGGGCCGCTCACGACCACTGATCCACCACGCGCTGAACAATTTTTAGCACCTTGGATTACGAGGCGTATAAACGAGGACATACGTCGACTCCCCCATTGTGAAATAAACCCTCCATGTCCAGATAGTGATCCAAGGGAGCAACGCCAACCAAACAATTGCAATCAGAACGGCTCGGATTCCAAAAAGAGATACAAAGAACGCTTGCTGTGCGAGGCGGCGGATGAGTAAAAGAGGAGGTAGTGAAGTGGGCATGTCAGAGGCGTATACTGGTTGCCAAGGTCAGATATCCGGATGGTGGACTTTAGTGGGTCGAGCTCACCTTTCGTGAAGGTGTAGGGGTGCTTGCAGACATCGCAAGTTTTCTTCTTGCTGTGCGACAACCATGTCGTTAAACTGTGGAATACATGAAATGAGTGCGAAAGAGGAGTGGATAGGGTTGCACTGACCAGTCTTGATGGATATAGCGGATGGTACCAGAGCATTTACAAGGATAAAAGAGTGGCTGGCCAGGCTCCCCCGGTGCGCTGCATATTCGGCAAGTATCTTTGAGTACCGTGAGCACTCCAGAATCGCTAGGACTACACAAGACTGCTAACCCTGCTCCTCGGCCTCTTGCATGCGTGATTGGTCGACGACGTCCTCCTAGATTTAGGGACTGAAGGGATGGCGGATCGATGTAAGCGCGGCGTTTGAGAAGGCCGAGATTGGACCCGAATACGGTGAAGGCGAGATTGATGATGGGGCTTGCTGTCGTGGATTCTACCAAGTGAATGGAGAAAAGGACGGCCACGAGACGAGTATAAGAAGGAAAGACGAACAGTTGTTGGTGACTCAGTCTGTCTGTCGACACTGCTTGCTCCGCATGCAAACAACGACAAAGACAAGTCGAAAACGTGCAACCGGTCACCTTTGAGTACACGAACCGCGATGTCCGACCTAGCAACACATTCCCGACACCAAATGTCTTAGTTGGAGGCTCTGCACGTCGCGCGACGCTGCCAGTGGCGGTATATGTTACTGCAGAACATGCATCAACAACGGAACCCTGAAATTGACACGTCGGGTGTCAATGCGCCACTACACGTGTATATCGCATCCAAGGACGTGGAAATCTAGATACCCAGTGGCAAGTCGGTTTAGAGCGAGTCTATTTGGCTTCTATGTCAACCCTGTTTTTCAAGATCCCTACACTTTTCCGCCGAAAGTGTCCGTCGGGGACTTGTCACCCCCATGCTCATAATCCCCGCCCGTGTCATCTGCCGAGATAAGCTTCTCTACGAACGTCTCCTGCGCTGGGAATAGTACGGAGGTGGCGTAGTACACCACACATGACACCACGAACTAAGGGGGTGTCAGCAGGCGCACGAACACAGGACTAAAAGTGTTCTGAAGCTGACCCCGTACATCCAAGCGATGTCAAACAGATGACTCCCATATCCTACGGCGATGGCCGGGTTGATGGAATTGACGAGACCCGGAAACGTCGGCACCACTGTGACCAGCATTGTAAGGACGGCACGCCAGTTCTTTAGGCGCATTAGATATGTAACGACATGCTTAAAGATTCGGAACTGACGAATCCCCCGGTATACCTGTATCGGCCGTTTGGATCGTACATCGCAGGAACATCCACTTTGCCTCTGTGGACTAGCCAGAACTGCAGGGACGGTGATCAGGCGGCAAATAGTCACTATCCCTGCATAGAATACATACGTCTGTGATCATAATCCCTGCGAATGGACCCAAGAAAATAGTACATCCGTTCATGAAGTTCAAGAACCCTTGGGCACTGTTCCGTTATACAGTCAGTCAGGGGATCCCTTCGATGTAGTAAACTCACTTGGCCAGGATCTCCCAGGGGCACAGGGCCCAGCCCCCAATAAAAGCACAGATTATTTGCCCCCGTCTGATGTTGATATACTGCAGATCCTGTCAGGACACGACCAACACGTAGCTTGGTACAAGAACCCACCTTGGGCAATAAAACTGTCATATCATTTCCAGCGCCGAGCGAATTAGCGCTGATGTTCGTTCCAATAGTCGTGAGAGCGAACGCGAAGGAAGCAAAGAAGGCAGCGGCACGGTTATCCCATTTGTCGATGAGGAGCAAGGGGTCCCAGAATACCTCCCCATACAGTTGGATTCCAGCACTCGTGACCGCAATACCAGCAAAACTACACAGTGTGAATGCGATAGGGATAATCAAAGGTTGCACGTATTGTCTGTCAGACGTTTCGTTAGTGGCATATCTCCGCGCGTATGAGGTTCATTACGCTTTCTCGTCTTTCGCATAACGCTGTCATGACATTAGGCTGGACCATATACAATTGAAGATAGGAATCTCACAGTGAAGTCAGGGATGTTGACAGACAAACTGGAGTATATACCCAGTGCACTGTTCATCGCACTCAACCAATTCCAAGAGAACCGTGTCCCGGTTATAGTTGCATGCTCGGCGAAAAGCCCATTCGAGGGTGGAACTCGAACAAACGCCCAGATGACCATCGCTAGCCACGCTATCGGGACTATTACGCCCTTGACGGTGAACAAGAACCTCACTTTGTGTGGAGAGAGGAACATGAAGGGCAACTGAATCAACCAATAGATCAAATAGCATAGCAGGCCTAAAAAAAGGTGAACGAGTGGGATAATCTACTCATCCATCAACGTTACCTGAACTCGTGATGCTTGCGTTTGGAGGGAGATAGTTTGGCATCCTTGCAATCGACGGCCAAATAGCTTTTATCATCTTGGAAGAATGCAAGTTCCTGAACGAACGAGCAGCGTTTGACATGGCTTAACCTTACCTGATATACGCATTGTGACCCATTATACGTCTGACAGATCATCAATGAGTCTGGCTAGAATGTTAATGATAGAATGCGTTACCTGGATTCCAAACCAAAACATGGAAAGAATGACACGACTGATCACGGTGAAGTAGCTAAACCAGAAGCCAAATGATGACCTGTTCAAAACGGGAAACGCGACGTGGAGCCGGGCACCGGTAGTTCCGTTGAGTACCATGACCACGGAAATGATACTGTAACCCGCTGCAATGCATGGAAGGGCCTGACGACTGTGAGGATTTGAGCACCAGAATAGCTAGCAAAGGAAGAGAATGCACCTAGACAGACCAATCGCCAACATAGAACCGGCAAGTTCCCAAACTGCAAGGTTCGTAGCATCGGACAGCCAGTAACATATCTCAACGAAAAATGAGATAGTTATTGAGAGATCTCAAAGACGAAGCACTCACATAGTTCCAGGTCCTGTGACATGCCGGTAACATTGGCTGTTGACACAAGAACGACAGTATGTACTCACGTCCAGGTCCTTAAGCGAGGAGGAACCGGATCCATATCTTTGTTACTCCAACCATGGGCAGCAAACGTTGTCTCCTCTGGTGCAAGCGCCCAAGACGATGGTCGAAGAAGGTCGAGTGCGTCTTGTGTGGAGATACGCATCACTCAAGTTGGCACTGACAGGGTGGCGTTACAACAACTAGCGCAACTTGAACCTTTTGAACGCTGCATTATCTTGGCATCGGTTATTTTAAGTAAGAAGATAAGGAAGGCAGTGAGAATCCCGTCCGCCACAGCGATAATATTGTCGATGATACGGCGCGCGCGCACTGGGCCAGGATAAGCCATTTGAACGGAGTTCAACGGACGTACCCTGTGACATGGGTAATGTATGATAACGGATAATCGAGTGAGAAAAGTGTCTTGTGGACAAACTTCCTAGATAACATAAGCAATGAGTGTGCTAATTATGCACTTTGCAGTGTCCTTGAGATGACGGCGAAAAGAGATTGAGGACTGGTTCGAAATATGGCGTCAGTCGATGGATGGATATTGCGAACGCTGGCTGTGAGTCGGTGCGCATCTGGCGAGTGGGTCCCAGTACCAATCAAATATTACATGTCATGCAAAGGCACTGCTGCCAAGAAGATCAGTTTCGCGCGTCATGGAGTCTCACAGGTGCCATTTGCGGGACCACATTCCCAACAAGGAGGTCCAGGAGCCAATCTGAGCTAGCAATATCATCCGAATGTGCCCCCCATCATCGGTGATGGTAGTAGAGTGGCGATTGTTCCGCGAATCGGAAAGACCAGTGCGTGATCCAATCGATCACTGAGCCGGTGTCCGAAATCGAGCGGAACGGCTCCGAGGTTAGTTTCGCGAGACGGCGGCTAATGATTACATAACCAATGCATTGGTCTATTACAAGTGTACATCTCATCTAACTTATCCCCGTCTCTATGAACAAAGCCAGAGAGCAGCCTGGGAATAGCTTGTATACTACACTGGTCAATCCAGGTCAACGTCAACCTCCATGTAGTTGTCCGAGTCTGTATCCTGATACTCGAGGACTTCCTGCTCGGGAACCAACAGATGAGCGTCAAAGACTCCGTCGTCATCTTCAACGATGTGCCATCTCTCCGGCCGCGATATCATGTCATCTGCGATATACCGCATGTATGACTCCCCATTCTCATCGTCGGCGCTGAGGCGAATGTTCCACCCAACGTAAATACGATTGTATGCCTCGTCGCGAGTAACCAGTCCTTCGTCGTGCCTATACTCCACTTCATATTCGTGAAGCATCCCGACTGTGACTCCACGCCGCAGACAATTGAGGTCGCCCTCGTCGAGCTGGTCAAAAAGGTACTCGTCCTCGTCGATAACGACACTAGGGGGCTCCCACTGAGGATGTACGTAGGCCCCCACGTATGTTTCCACCTCGCTTCCGGTGCCGTAGCTGAACACCTCGTCGTACCAGCTGGAGTCTTCTTCGTCGTATTCGTCTATATCTTCGTCGTCGTCATCGTCTTCATCGTCATCGTCGGTCGCGCCATAATCATCGATTTCTTCGTCTTCATCAGGAAAGAGGCCCTCCCACGGATCAGAGTCGTTGGAAGCCAGGTCGCGACCTGGCGAAGCCCCAGTCTGGGGACCTTTCACCTTAGCGATCGCAGCGACGATAGCTTTGATCATGAAAACTGGTATCGGGCGGTGTCGTACATTGGTACGGCAGCATGGACAAGTCTTGCGCCTGCGCAGCAAGTAATCAGGATCGCTGTCATCATCCATTTCATCGTCGACGACGGGTGCCTTGCGGAACCACTCTTGAAGGCATGCTACGCATAGGATGTGGCCACATGGTGAAAGGCTGCTACTATTCAGAGACAGGGGAAGGGTAGATGGTAACATAAAACGCACGCATATGGCCGATAGAGTAACTCCATGCAAATTTGACATTGCGAATTGCTTTCCACTGTTGTAATAGCCTGAGGCCAGACCGTAAAGTATTCATTGATCAGCATGGAAAATATTTGAGGTCACTGAACAAACCTCGTCTGATTTCTTTGTCTTGCCCTGTAACTTGGATACTTGTGTTTCAGACTCTTTCAGCTTCTGAACAGATCGAATCAGATTAGCATTAAAAAGCATTTTTGCGTGTAGTGTCTGACCTGTCTCAATGTATTATCCTGTTGCTTCAATTCTTCGATAACCTGAATAACGTTAGTATCATTGTTGGGATAGTTGGTTTACAAGTTACTTTGCTTTGTTTCTTGATAGTTTTCTTGTTTTCCTGAGCTAACTAGAGACGAAGTGAGTGACGTGAAAGTCATTGTAATGAATATATGCGTACCTTCTTCCAGACATCTAGCTCCCGTTTCAATTTCGCAAACTCGGCTGCGGCAAGGGGGCCACTATAGTCGACGTGCGCGTCGATAATGCCATGCGCGTCCCTTCCCGACCCCTCAGCATCGGAGGCGATACTCTTCGATGGCAGCTTGAGTGAGTCTCGAGATTTTGATCTCTCCCGCTTGGCAGAAGTACCATGGGCCTCTGGTGCACGAGACGTGCTCACATGAGGAGAGTTCTCCGCTAGATGACGATTGTGTGAACGGGGTTTTACCTTGGACTTGCGACCGCGGTCAGAATTAGCATCGTCGATGGCTACGAGGAAAGATCTCGAGCTTGATGATGGAAGAGATGGGTTTCCAGGTTTCTTTCGTTTATTCTGGTCGGCATGCGAAGCGTCAGGTTTGCGAGTCACGTTGAGTTGACCCTGCTGTTGGGCCGGTCGAGGGTCGGGTGACTTGGACCTGCGCCTACTCTGGCCAGATAATGGTAAAGGACCAGACACAAGTCCAGGTTGGCGTCGCTGATTATTGCTGCGACGTGAGCCCCTTGCCGTGGTATTCATTAGGAGATGGAGACAAAAATGAGTGCCGAGACTGCAGTATGATTCAGGAATCTTTGTAGGGGTATCTATCGCTCATTATCACTGACCTTGCAAATTACTTGGAGACAACAGACAAGGTTGTTGCCACCGACGTGGATGCGGTCAAGGGACAGGGTGATCATTCGATTGTGTCACACTATGCCAAATGAAGGCATGTGTCGTGACGTGACATGTCACGTGCCTTCGTTGAAACAAACACGCGTACACTCCCGCCAAGCTAGTGTTAGGCCTTGAATCATGCACTATGCACTTAGTTTTGAGTTGATCGCCTTTTCTACTGTTCTTATTCAATGAGATCCATCGCACGGGTTGACTTTCAAGTGTCGACTCGGAATACGAATGTTATTGCACCCCCAGTAACTGTCTGTTCAGCGTTTCAGGGGCTACAAGGAGCGTGCGGGATGAACCGATGACGATGCGAAAGTGGTGGCTCACACTGCTTAACTCTCTACCGTGAATCACTGCTGGATGTGCTGATTACCCGGCACTTCACTCACGAAGACGTTTCGCCACAATCATTCAAGGATGATTAATTTGATGACGACTGGGTGAGTCGAGTTTCCGGTGTAAAACAAGCATCAATTTGCTTGGACCGTGCTCCTCGCTTTGCAATTAATGTTTACAGTCTTTCCATCATCTATTCGGTCCGACAAGAACATACTTGCACTCTATCATCTCGTCTACACCCAGCAAGACACCTGTGACTCGGCAGATCAGATGTCGCACTGTCACAAAACAGCCACTCTTCGTCCATTTGACGGTTTCACGCTTGTTACCATGTCCGCACCCTCCTGAGAATCTCGCAAAGACCACTGAGGTGACTTCTGCCTGAGTAAGGCAGCGACTTTTGGGTCCTGCCGTGCTCATCCCTGCCACGAATAAATGAGGCCGCCTTGTCTAATGCCACCGATCGTCTGCCAGCGATATCACGTGTACGTTGCGTCCGCTCCAATTAATGATAGAAAGCCATTCACACGTTTTGATGAGGCGTTTCCGAACTTGATTCAGCGTCTGGTACATTCTGGGAAAGTAGAAGGTATTGGCTGGACATACTGGGAACAAAATCCCCTGGCAACTAACCAAGTGTTCATTGATCGCTCCAGCAAGTCGCACCTCTCGGGGCGCTCGAACCGGATGTTCCAACCATCCGAGTCATAAATGAAGCACCGCAGTTTGTTGCTCCCTTTTTTAGACTTACCTTTGGTGTGCAATGCCCGATCGTGTAGTGAAGACTCGCGGACATGTCGTGCAGAAAGTTAACACAACGTGAGGAAACAATCTTGTTCGAATGCACCCCCAATCTGAGCACATCATACTCGTGGACTCTGGTAGGTGTACCTTGGTAAGTTAATACTTCCGACGGACAAGTGACTTCTACGATCATCTCATCTTGCCAGCCTCCATGTTTTCCAAGTGATGTGTGTCCGGTGATGATATCGGGTAAAATCATTCGCACTGGCCATCGTTCTGCCCCTTTACACCTTTTCCCTTAGACTGCGATGTACCGTGTTAATTTTTTGACGAGAGATACCTGGTTACCAGTGGTCTTCATCGTTGGCAGTGTGGAGTAACCGAACACCAGGGTGCTGGGAACAAGAAAACGTCGATGCAAGCGTAAACAAACGAGCATCAGATCATCAACTTGGAAGCTGTTCATGTCAGAATGTCTCTTTTTCAAACACGCAGTGCCGAGGGTCCCATCCCGTGTCCTTCGGCATCAGGAGGCACGGGGATAATCGCCAAATAGCCAAAGTTAGGATTGTCATACCAAACCTTGTCCCACAAATAGCATGCTCCCATATATGAGAGATCACCTCGCAGGTAGCAGCGCAAAAAGAGCATGACATGCTTCGCTCTCACAGTGTGTGATGGCATCAGTGCGCAGTCGCAAGGAGAGTCTCGGCGATTGGCAGAGCAGCGTCCGTCCTTCTTCATAGCATTCAGGTGTGATTCGAATCCCACAAGTAATGTTTCATATACTACCCATGATTCGTGATGGTGCACAGACGGGTGAGACTGGCAGGGTAGCATCATGAACAACCACAGCTCGAGGGCTGAGGGTTTCATTTCCGTAACGCTGGACAACGACACACCGTGCTTGAATGGGAATAATGGATAAGCGCCGCGGTAACTTGGCGTGAATGGATCGATTGATCGTTCATAGCGATCATTCGATGCCAGAAAGCTGCGCTTTTGGCCATCTTCAGCTACCAGAGTCCTGAGCATCAAGAGAGACGTGCTTTGCACACGCATGGCCCTGCCAGGTATAAAGAGGGAATGTATCATGAAGAGAGGACAAGTCAACCAACAAATCCTCCACTACCAGCTAGTGGTGAGCTCCTCGGTCTCTCATCGACTCTGACAACTTGAAGACTTACCTTGACTTTGACGTGTAGAAGCAAAGCGACATATTCTTCTGAAAACTTCACCGTATCAGACTAAGGACAATGCAGAACGCAGAGGTAAGTTCTTACTGGCAGAAGCCTCAGTCGAGAGTCTGGTCAAAGACTGACTGACCGCTAATCAGGTCTGTAAAGCTGTCCCCCGCAAGGGCAAACAACCTCATTGGGGAAAGCCTAAAGAGACAATCGTTCAGAATGGCAGCGGAGGAACGGGGTCATGCAGCAGCAACACGAACACCAGCAACAATTCCATCGCATAGAACTACTTAGTTATGAAACGGGGAGCGTGTCGCGTGACGCCATCATGATCCCGGTTCAACTTATTCCCTGTGTAACCTTGAAGGTCTTCATCAGTCTTCGCCAGCCTGACTATATGTATACGATACCCACGAGATGACAACAACAGATTTGGCTTTTCCAGATTCAGCAGCACGTGGAGAGAACACGCCTCAAGTGGATACTACCCTGAACAGTCCGTGAATCACGGGGAGCATGTCGTCAGCACGCATACGAAGCCGACTTAACGAAAGAAGAGTTGCAGGGTTTGACCTTTACGATGAAGCAGAAGAAGCGATCGACCAGAACCTGATTAACGGGCGTTGTAAAACAGGTCCATATTCGTACATCTCTTACACGAGAGGAACACGGCCCGGGTGGGGGGCGGGCCACACTCGATCCGAAAATAATTAAAGTTAGTTCACATTCATGAGCCGTTGAATAATACCCTCCGCCTCCACGCACTCCTTTGGATTCTCAAACACTCTCAACACAATATGCGACGGCATCAGTAACCGTGCCCTGTTCACCCGGGTTTGTAGATCCCATCGCTTCTTTTCTCCTTCCGTGATGGGCCGCACCTGGTGGGTCGAACGTAAACTCGAGGACGCAGAGGAACCTGTCGAGGCGATGGAACTCGACGAATCCTCCGTCACACGGGACAAGGAATTCGGATCGGGTAAAGGCTCGAATGAAAATGGTTGTACAGGGGGGAGGCTCCCTTTCTTAGTTGGTCGAGGAATGCGGATAGCGCCAGGGTGTGCAGGGGAAATGTCCGTATCTGAAGCTGCACGTTTCGGCACTGTACGTGATGTTCCGCTGCTTGGGAAGGGTACAGTACCCCTCGACCTAAGCCTCATTGGCGAGTGGGTCGACACGAAATCTGCCTTTATCCCAGTTGGATACTCGAGGCC
This sequence comes from Exsudoporus frostii, assembly GCA_038089735.1. Lineage (NCBI taxonomy): Eukaryota > Fungi > Basidiomycota > Agaricomycetes > Boletales > Boletaceae > Exsudoporus > Exsudoporus frostii. The sequence goes on from JBBPLK010000091.1 coordinate 36,226, forward strand.
AACGGCGCTCACATCCCGTATAAATACGCCAGCAATCTGATCTGGCCGCTCGGCAGCCAGCGAAGAATATAATTCTAGATCCTGTTCTCCCGAGTCTCCGACGAGGAGAAATTGAGATTCTGGGAACTGATCCAGAACCTCGATGACATTCCCCTTTTTCCTGGTTGCCGGTGCCGATAGAAGACCGTTGAAGAGTGATCGTCCTGCGTAAGAGCGCAGACGAATCGAACCAGGGGGGAGCTTCGAAATACTGATAAATTGATTTATCACCGGAAGAAGCGCGAAAGGAGAATTTGACTGTCGAAACGTGAATTTTCAACCAAGGAACTAGGGATGTGGACGGACCACGTAATGGAAGCCAACCCCGCGTTCCCACATTGTACCATACCATTCTCCCATCTCAGGAATGACCGTATCTTCTAGATCTTTGACAAATACCTGGTTGAAAATTGCACGTGCGCCGTCCACCACTTTCGAAACTTTCACGGTGTCATCAATGTCGGAGATAACGCGTACGATCGAGTGAGTGATTGGTATATGTATGATGCTTGAGGGCGGTGTCTCGTGGAGCTCTGGCGTGTGTTCCGTGTTGATGATCCGCGCCTCCACCAGTAGTTCATGTTCGACCTGTGTCTGATTGGATGTAATGTGGGTACCGACCGGATGGGTGCAGATATCGTTCCAATCTATTCTGAATGTGCCTGAAAAGTGTCCATCAGGGCCAGTTAGAATCTCCCGGGTTAGAAAAGGTCGAAATTCTAGTGAGTGTCGGTGGCCTTTAGGGTCGGGTGGCTGTGGGAAGACGGAGACTTGAATTCTTCTTGAGGACAGTGATGACGCCCAGAACAGCTTCAGTCGTGACTCTAAGTTTTCATATAATCGTGCCAATTCGGTGGGTATAGTATCCACTGGTGCTGATTGGAGAGTGAAGTGGGTATCGTCCATCTCTTGGTTGTGGTTCCCACTGTTCCGAAAGTGAGCGTCGAGATTTTCGACCTCATAATCATCGGAAATTTCGTCAGGACGAGGCGGAAGATGCAACTGTTCGGAAAAATCTTGTGGTTCGGTATCCGCTGGATGTAGTATTGGGTGGGATTTGGGTATGGCTACGAAGCCTATCATCATGGTCAACAGGGTAAAGTGCTTCAACTCTCAAACTAAAAAATCCATACTTCTGGCAAGCTTAAGGAAGGCCCGTTGTGAGCGAGTGAGGAATTCGGGCGTTCGGCGAGACGTTGCGAACCCAGAGACATGGAGCACGACATCGAAAGTGCCTGTTGAAGGATTGTTAGCGCAGGAATCGAACAGAAACCGAGTGGCTCACTTCCGGGTTCACCTGGACTGGGTCTGTGCGACTGCTTGGTCGCCCAACTGGGGAACAGGTGGACTTCATCGACGGTGGCGACGTCTGTAGTGTTCCTTCTAATTTTTTGACTCGCCCACTGACTCCAGCTTTTCGTGCAGCCTCCCGGCGTGTGAGTGTCTTCCCCTGGCGTAGCCGCCCATCGTGATGGCAGTGAGAGTCGAATTTCGCGCTGCGAAATATAATCCTTGAGACCCGCCAACCTCGAGGAATGAGGGACGGTCATTCCAGAGGGACTCGTACTGTTTCAAAGGGACGGTGATGAGCCAAGTTGATGCGGACTGGAACGAAATGCGACCATGAGGCTGTCCGAGACTGACTCTGACATCTGTACATCAACACCTCAGCCCGGATGCATTAAGCAACCAATTGCTCTACTCCGCGCAATTGCCTAGGCGAGTATTGATGATGTTGACTACCATCTTCCACGATATCTATACCACCAGTCTGAACAGGATCACATCCGGAGGACGAAGACAGTTTTCGGGTCAACGCTTTTGCTATCCGAAAATGAGGGAACAACCCCGTGAGGAAGGCAAGCCGATGAAGAAAGGACCGACTCCCAAACTGCGCGGACACCCAAGGGACTCCCCAGATACACGGTTCTCGAAGAGTCTC
>JBBPLK010000091.1:38302-62088 GCA_038089735.1 Exsudoporus frostii
GTCAACGCTTTTGCTATCCGAAAATGAGGGAACAACCCCGTGAGGAAGGCAAGCCGATGAAGAAAGGACCGACTCCCAAACTGCGCGGACACCCAAGGGACTCCCCAGATACACGGTTCTCGAAGAGCCTCTCATGGTTACTTCGCCATGGTGCAGAAAATGCCGGTTTGAATATCCGCCAGGACGGTTACGCGAGGGTTTCGGACGTGGTGAGCCCGCAACACGAGCACCGTGGTGATTAACAGAGCTCACTTTGTCAGATAGCTTTCCAACCCCATGTTCAGAGATTTCACGTTCATGCACTTACAAGATATCGTAAAACGCGATCAAAAATCAAGGTATCATCTTCTCTTTGAGCCGCAAACGTCGGGATCTACTGGTGTAGATGTGTGGTGGATACGAGCTAATCAAGGTCATTCTATGAAGGTCTGTCATATCCGTAAATCTCTCCGAGCCCTCTGCCCCATGTTGGCTTTAGAATATCGAACTTGATCTACAACCTATAGTATCAGCATCCGATATACCCATGGCTGTCCATGGCACAACACGACAAGCATGGCAGCTAATAGGTTCGCTTCTTCTTGTCCCCATCGCCCCTCTCTGTTTCCTAAGTTTTCCTCTGTAAGCTACTCAAGGCTTGTCGAAAATGGCGCGGAATCATATACATCTCGCGCAAAACGTTCCGGGTAGCAATGTTATCAGTGGTAGGTGTGCTGCTTTCAGCCATCAAGGGATTACCAACCGTTGCATCAGGCATGCGGAACTCGTCTCAAATACTCATCTTCGTGAATGTTCAAAATGCTCTTGACGCGGGAATCAAGTTCTATCTCTCCGCGAATGGTGTTGTTCTCACAGAGGGCAACAGCAATGGTTTTCTGCCACCAGAGTTTTTCCTACGAGTTGAAAATGCGGACCGCACTCCTATGGGAGGATGGGAAGGCAGTGGACCTGTCATGCCAGTCACGTCTCTCCCCACGGATCTCAAGATTGACAATGTAACCATGGAGGCAGAACGACCGGCCCCATCGGGGGATCAGATAAGGTGATGAAGAGGTAGAGCTTGGGGTTCATAACGAGTCTTTATTTGGCCCCGTTCGGCATACCAGGTTCGGCACGCAGTCAACTTTGATACGATTCACATTTATAGAGCCTCGACTCAGTCGCTTCCGTCGTCACTGTGTGCAATTTACAATCATTCAACCAGAGGTCCAAAGCTTTAAGAATAGCGCCTCGGCTACTCACCCGTTCGCTATCGACACAATACAAATACCTTGCCCATGTTTTCCCGCGGCTGATTCAGGAGCAGCGGCAGCATTTTGCCACGTCGAAGTCGAAAACGACAGGTACAGCGCGTCACACACGGGACAGCTGCAGCTCCGAGTAAAGTTTCTCCGCAAGCGGAGGATGCATTGATGCGCCAATATTCCGGTGGCAGGTGTCATGTCAATGCCGAGGCGGAGCCTGAATGTTGAACCATGCCGATGGCGTAATGTCTATCTATGGTCACTGTCACTCTCCCTCATATCTTTTATTCTCACTGTTAGTCGAATGCGGATCTCTTGGAAATATGGAGGAATGTGACATCTCGATGGTGGCTACATGGTCTAATTTTTTTGTGGGTGGTTGTGTTGCGGGATCTCTCGGACTTGAGCCATCTTTCTCGAAGTATACTGCTAGCGTTCTGTGAAACGCATCTGTCTCTGCAGCTACACCAGTTTTGTTTTTACTCAGAATTATAATCTCACCACTTTTTAAAGTGTGCGAGTCGGGGCTGTTGTCTGTTCTCTAGGCAATTGTCACTTCAGCTCGTTAGGTAAGCGCGTAGACCCGTTATCTCTTCCTTCGATAGCGCGATAACACCGTTGTCAAGGGTCCCCCTATTAGACCCCTGTGATCGTCGGAAATGGCAAGCACCGACTGAAGATCCAAGGATGCCCAGAGGTACGTTGGGAAAGCGGACCATCTAAGATATCCCTCCGTGCTTCCATGGTCGGTTAACATCAACTCCCGCTAGCTTAACACCGCGGGCGGCACCAGAAACGCCAGATTTCGTCCCAGGCTGACAGGTGTGGCTTTGAGCTAGAGGGCGCAAAGTTGTTGTCAGTGTCGCCTAATTATGGATCCCCCTCCCAAAGTGGGGAAGTTATCTGCGAGTAAGTTCAACAGGCTCTCCCCTCCTCCTCTTTTCGTTGTAAAAAAGAAACAATAATACATTCCACAGTGAAAAAAATCTGGCAAGAAAAAAAATTGTTGTACATTAATTTCCTCACATCTTCCCGCGAAAATTCTCTTCCATCCATGATGCAGGGCGTTCAGGCACCCCTCCTCCTTTGTCTGATTGTCTGTACAGGTCGCGTTGTCGCGGGTCTGGTGACTTTGACACTTGCAATGGTGTTGTCTGGCCTGCCGCACGGCGCATTGGGGCGAGACTTAGCCAGCGGATTGCTCGCGCCAACGTCCTGCAGACGAGGATCAGCGGGCTGGACTCGTGCAGCAAGAAGCATACCCTACGGTACGGTTCAAGAACATCTTTGCAACGTATATGAAACTGATTTGTTCCGGCAGAGGTGTCTGTTACCACTGTCAGCACGTCGGGGAGGTACGCCAGGGAAGGGGCCTTACTACCGACGAATGAGCTTCGGAGAATGGGCTGAAGTCTGCGAGGTATGTGTAGATGATTGGCAAACTTGTTCTCGGTCTTTATACTCCCTCATTGGCAGACTACGGATTCCCGAATTGGATTTCGAGTATGAGAACTCCAAGTTCATACGTATCATGAGAATGAATGACACTTTGTGATGACCCCTGAACTCGGCTTTCGCATGACGCAGTCGGGTCCGGAGTTGTTGCGGCAGGGCTTCCTCCCTGACAACCTCGGGACGGACCAATGCTGAGAGCGATTATGATGCGTGTGCGGAATCTAAAAAAATGCCTTCTGCTTTCGGGGAACCTGTTTGGAAAACTAGCTCGTTACGCTGAAATTGGTAGGTGGGCCCAGCGTCCACAGCCTACTACACAGCATATTGCCACTGGAAACTAATAGGCGCATGTGAGTAGCTGCGTGTGCCCGGCTCTAGCAGATGGTATCCTTTGAGAAGCGGAACAGGTTAACGCCGTTATCCATTCCAGGAACTCAGATACATCCATGAGACGTAACCGATACAAAGTTCCCAGCGAGCTGAGGCTCATGCCAGAACAAAAAAACTTTTAGCATGAAAGGCGCGAGCGCCAGATGTCAGCTGAAGGTCCGATCATCGTCTGATTCAGCTCAGTTGAATGTATGGGCAAGGTCCGATTCGTATTAAGCATTCGATTCAGAGCAAACGAACACTTGGGTTACTCGCGGTTCCTGTGCAACAGTACCAGCTAGTGCGAGTGTTGACAATGTTTTGTATGCTTGAGCCAAGGAGCAAAAATGGAATGGCCAGTGCAGGCGCATCATGCCAAGTTGATTCCATATAACGTATACCTTCAGGCTTCAGGACGTTTGCGTCAGCAACATTGAATAATGTCTCACAGAAGTGGCATACCTAGATATAAAGCATTGTCACACATGATGAACTCAAGACCCGCAGTTACCATTTCACAGCGTTGCGGCCATAATTGTATATCTGCGGTCGACGATAATACAAAGCAAGTGGTAAAATGAACGAGGGAATCGGAAGTAAGGTGTACAAGAGTCATCTACTCCGGCGGAGGGGCATCAGGTGCTGTATCTTCGGATGTCGATGCTGCGGAGCCACTAGTCTCGGCGAGCTTGCGGAGTTCAGCCATGTAACCGTTCAATTCCTGTGCGGGGATCAGGTGCGAACGAGGCGACTAGAAGTAGTACTCACGGTGTTGTTCGGCTCAAACTGCAACCCAAGAGATATTGATTCAATGGCTTCTTCGAGCTGTCCGAGCCCCACAAGTGCCTTTGCCTTCCTGAAGTGGCCCTTTGACCAGTTGCGACGGATGGTGATGACGGTCTCCGCGTCAGCTAGGGCGCCGAGATAGTCACCAAGCTCAAACAAGGTTGTCGATCTATTCGAGACGACAGTAGACAACTCCTCCCGAAGTACTGCTGAGTTTTCCCAAGGTGGACGTTGAATTGCGATACTTGCAGCAAGATTGTACTTGGCAAGGGCCTCCTTGCGCTTTTTGACTTTGTAAAGGTTCTGCTTACGGTATGAGCGACTGTGTACGCTATGTCGGACTCTATGCGTACGTTTCCCTCGTCCTTTGTGTTCGTGACTGCCTGTGAAAGTTTTTGTTGGACGACGTTCGGAGGAGGTGGACAGCGGAGATTGGGGTTGGTGACCAGAATTTTGGAGATACGGTTGAGAGGGGCAAAGTCCAGATTGCACTCGTCACACTTTTCGACCTTGTGCTTGCTGCAGAACGCGAACGCGTGGCCAGGACCGCCCACGGTGAGATCGACTGGACGAAAGTCGGCGTCGATGCGTGCCTGCATGACTGGGTCAGGCTGCGGTGCGGACATCATCTGGGGCGGTCGCTGCATCGGGTGGGGCTGCCCTTGTTGCTGGACTTGAGGTTGGGCCATGTCTGAGACCTTGCAACGTGTCACGACGTGTTCAGTGCAGCGTGAGGCGTGAGAATAAAATGTCCAAAACGGGTATTGTTTGGTCAGCGATTCCCAGCTGATTTTTTTCGTGCCGATTTTGTACTGCTTGGTTTTCTTTCTCTTCCTCCATCAGCAACGCTACACAGCACACTCGGTACAGAAAAAAAGAACTCTGAAGTTCATCGGTTTCTTCTAATATGACCAATGGAATTGTAAACGGTAACGGAAGTCTCGAGACTCAGTTCGGTCAGTCTCTCTGTCTCGTTCGCTTCGCAACCCTCATATTCACTCTCGACAGCTTCTCTCGGTATCAATGGGACAAAATCTACATATGTCCCTCCCCATTTAAGAAATGCGCAGCGCGCTGCTTCCTCCCCATCCCCATCCCCATCTCCATCCATCAATGGGTACGTCGTATGGCATCCCGCATCTAACTCCGCAGTTGACCGGCGCTCGTTTAGTTCCGGCTGGAACGACCCACGCGCATCGCCTCGCGGTGGTTTTGAAGCATTGCGTGGTGGACACAACGAGCGGAGTAAACCAAGCGGTTTTGTGAACAATGCCTTTGGCTCCCCTCGCGGCGGGGGGGCTGCAAGTGATTGGGCAGGTCGCCCCTCTACAAATGGTTGGACCTCGAGAGAGACTCGAGGAGATGGCCAACCACGCGATACGCCTGGAGCCGGTGTGTGGCGCAACGGCGCTCACGTTGTTGGTTCCCGCAACGTTCGCCTTGAGAAGGAGCTCTTTGGAGACGCTTCCGATCCGTCTAAGCAGCATACTGGCATTAATTTCGAGAAATACGATGACATCCCTGTCGAAGCTACTGGTGCCGGAGTACCTGAACCCGTCATCGCTTTCACGAACCCACCACTAGATCCTGTTCTCCTTGAGAACATTGCCTTCGCTCGTTACACTACGCCAACTCCGGTTCAAAAGTACTCCATTCCCATTGTTGCTGCCAATAGAGATTTAATGGCCTGCGCCCAGGTGAGCTCCCATTCTACACTGCTACAGGTGTGATCGTGTGTCGGCTAACGTGTAATCGAAGACCGGTTCAGGAAAAACGGGAGGTTTTCTCTTCCCTATCCTATCGGCGTCCTTTGCTTCTGGGCCCCGTGCTCCACCTGCCGAGACCCCCCAAATGGGTTACCCACGCACACGTAAAGCCTACCCCACCGCCCTAATTTTGGCACCCACCCGTGAGCTGGTCAGCCAGATTCACGACGAAGCCCGTAAATTTGCCTATCGGTCGTGGGTCCGCCCTGCCGTTGTGTATGGAGGCGCCGATATCAACCAACAACTCCGTCAAATTGAACGTGGATGTGATCTCCTCAGCGCCACACCTGGACGTCTCGTGGACTTGATCGAGCGAGGCCGTATCAGCTTGGCAAACATTCGTTACCTCGTCCTCGATGAGGCTGATCGCATGCTGGATATGGGTTTCGAACCCCAGATCAGGCGCATCGTGCAAGGCGAAGATATGCCTGGCGTCCAGGAACGTCAAACTCTCATGTTTAGCGCTACCTTCCCCCGCGACATTCAGATGCTCGCTCGGGACTTCCTCAAGGACTACATCTTCCTCTCTGTTGGGCGTGTGGGATCCACCTCGGAAAACATCACACAGAAGATCGAGTACGTTGAAGACCATGATAAGCGCTCTGTCCTACTCGACCTCCTTGCATCCGAACCTCCGGGTGGTCTCACCCTCGTCTTTGTTGAGACCAAGAGGATGGCTGATATGCTTTCCGACTTCCTCATGACAAACAACCTCCCTGCCACATCTATCCATGGCGACCGTTCTCAACGTGAGCGTGAAATGGCACTGCAAACGTTCCGCACTGGACGGACTCCCATTCTCGTCGCTACCGCTGTCGCTGCTCGTGGTCTTGATATTCCTAATGTTACCCACGTTATCAACTATGATCTCCCCTCTGATATCGACGATTATGTGCACCGTATTGGTCGTACTGGTCGTGCGGGTAACACGGGTGTCTCTACCGCATTCTTCAACCGTGGTAACAAGAACATTGTCAGGGACCTAATGGAACTGCTCCGTGAAGCTAATCAGGACATTCCTCCATGGTTGGAATCCGTGGTTCAGGAGACAACCTTTGGTGGCACTTTTCGAGGTCGTGGTCGTGGAGGCGGCAGGGGTGGTCGTGGTGGAAACCGCGACTTCCGCCAATCAAGTGGCTCGTATGGTGGCGGTGGGGGGTACGGTGGATACAGTGGTAGGGGAGGATATGGAGGACCATCTTATGGTGGTTATGGCGGAGGAGGAAATAGCTATGGCAATGGTGGCTCTAGCTGGTGGTGAAGAAACCCTCTGCAAGATTCAAGGCAACCATCGTCGTTCGGTCCTTACATGCGGTCCTTCAAGCACTTTATCATCGATTCGGTCTCACATGAAAACCATTACTTAATAAACCGGTCCCTCGCCTCGTTCTCGCTATCTGTTTCTCGCTCTCTCTGAATCGCTCGGACTTGTGCGCTGCTCTTTCAAATGGATTTGTCTCGTTGCACATGCTCATCATGAAGACTATACGGCCTTTCTTATCTCGTCTGTGTTTCTATTGTCATTGGCGCGTCTGTCTGTCTGTCTGTCTGTCTGTCCACCTTCCACTTCTCATCCCACCGCGCGTCACCACCATCTCATTCCCGTCCGCATTATAGACGTAAACGGCGGGCCGTAGACCATGAGCAGCTACACATTCTACCCTTAGTGTCAGTCTTCCGTTTCGCGATACCCCATCATTTATTGGCATTGCGATTCGCAAGTCGGACATTATTTTGATATCCCTTCATAGCATCACGAGACACTATTAACTGTTAGAGCATCGCATATCCTGTACCGTACTTCTATTTCTTATTCGATGGCAACACTTCTAGACTTGTAAATTCAATGAGTCCGGAATATCATGCTGCACTTTTTCCGCCAGTGGCACTGATCTCACGACAGAGCCAAGACACATCTCGCCTTGCCGGCTACACGTCAGCTCGTGTTTCTTTACCACCTCATTCTCTGCAGACGGATCAGACAACGTTGTGCTTTCTAGAAAACTTCCTTCTAAAGCTTTGCAACGATGCATCACCCAGGTTCTTCGCCCGTTTTCGATGCACCTGAATTTCCGCCGTTGAGGAGGCTCAAACCGTTACCTAAACGCAGACGCACATCCGACGTTGCTGCACAGGTCTCTGAACCAGACGACCTCATTCAACCCATGGCCGACCTTCTTGGTGGTGCAGAATCACTTGCAGAGGAGCTCATCGCACGTGCAGACTCCCTTTCATCTCAAATGGCCCTGCAGTCCTATTATTCTTCCGTGCTCGGCGGTGGCGATATCACACGGGGTGTTGACAGCGAGGTCCTCGATGGGAATCTCTCGGGATCTTTCACTCAAACCTTTGATCTGAGTGCTGTCTACCAGCGATTCGCTGAGGGGCTGGGATCGGGAAAGCAGGATGAGGATCATAGCGAGGGTGATTACACTGACCATTTGCAACAGCCGGGGAATACGAAGAAAAGGAAAGTTCCAGCCAATATATCTGGGTCTGTGAATGGGAGGGAGGTGAGCCTGCCACTCAGTGTGGAAGAAGAGACGGGCGACAGCGTGCTGTCAGCGGGGAGGCCGGACCAGGATCTCGATATTCTCGCTGCTCCGCCCTCCTCAATGGCTCAGCTGCCGAGGAAAGGCAAGATCAGTCCATCGACCCTCGCGGGCTTGCAGCACAAGGAGCTGCTCAAGCACAGAAAGCGTCAGCTCGCGGCCGTTCTTGGTGCCTTGTCGCTTGGGGATGCGCTTGCGCTTGATCAGGCACTCTCCACACACCTACCCTTCGTTAGCACCATGTTCAATTCCGACTCTACTCCACCAAAAGCACGTCTTTCTCGTCGACGAGGTCCTCGATTGGCCCGTGCTGCGGCGGCGCAGACGTCCGCTCGCAGAGCCACTCGGGAGGGTGTTGCATTGCCGGCCGCAGAGTTCACGTTTACGTTCCCCAGTGCGAGTGAGTGATGATCTCGTGCCCTCTGTTGATAGTAGAACTTGATCATTATCGCAGCCTCTGATCGCCTCATTGCGACAAAGGAGGAGGTGCTCGCACTCCGTTCACGCTTCGAAGCAGAGCTTGCGCGACAGGCAGCCAAAGCTGCAAAAGCCGCCGCGGAAGCAAAGCAGGCGGCCCTTGCTGCTAGCAGAGCATCTCGAACGAAGCGGTCAGGCAAAGTCCAGCCCACCTCGCCAGGTGGTGACCCGTCAGCAGACCCTTTGGATTTGTCCCCATCAGGGAAAAGTCGCGGGAGCAAGAAGAAAAAGCGTAATGCACTCGCTATCGCGTCGAATCCGCACCATCGTAACAATTACGTCCCTTCTCGCCTTCCTTCTTCTGGGCACGTCAACCCAGTCCAGGCCACCCTAAATGCGCAAAACTCACTCGGCCCCCAGCCTCTTCGATTTCTGTCTGCAGAGCTCCCTGCGCGTCGACGGAAGAAGGAGAGTGCGGCTGCCAGAGCACAGATAGTCAATCCTGTGGATGAATGGATCTGTCCGCGGTGCGAATACGCGCTGTTTTATGGCGACGGGTCGGACTACCGCCGCGCGATTCGGGACCGCAAACAGATTCTTCGCAGACGAAGGCGTGCGCAGGAACGCGCAGCGGGTGGACTCGGCAGCACAAAGAACCCTGCCAAGCCGATTTCGGACGAAGAAGGAAAGGATGACGAGAACCAATCGGCCACTCAAAGCGTTGGTGGTGTCGGCAAGTCGAGTGAGTGGAGAGAGGGACGAGATCACAGAAGGCTGAAGAGACAGGGTCACTTGCAATCGGGTTGAGGTTCTGCTAATTGCACGTCCTTACAGTCTTCCACACACGCCATCATTATGAAGGAGTTGCAATTGTCACATCATCGTATCGACATCCTGCATTTTTATCTAATAGACGGACATTTGGATAGAAGCATGTTGGTCACATCTGGCAGGCTCGAGTGCCGTCGGTCGTTCCTCAGAGGCCATTATAATTAACTTGTGTCGACCGGCCGCTTGCAGTGCGGCCTCCTCGCGGGTCTCAGTCGATCAGAGGTAGAGAGCTGAGATTGAGATGGTGCTACACCCCCCGAATGGACTAGTAGCGATCAGTTGTAGTCAGCTCCGACCGCACCTTGCCAAATTGCCGAATTACATCTTACCCGTTGACATCTGTGACAGCGGAATCAAAATATTTGCAGTTGGTGTTCGAGTGCTCCAGGACCCTTGCGGCTCTTTTCGCTGATCTTTGATGCTGTTCACATAACCGACAGTCACCGCTGGCAACCCAGCAGCCCCGAGGCTGGCAGGTTGTGTTGTAAAAATGTGAGGTTTCGGTCGTCTGGCTCTGATACATCCTTTTCCTTCGACCCCGAGGTCTGACTCCGCGCGCCCGTACGCTGGCATGCCCAAGTGTCCGCAGCCATATCGGCCGCGAGGAGCGGCACCGCTTGCTGTCCTGGTTCATCGTTGCGTACCAAAGCTAATCATTAACGCCCTTCGATGCTGATCTCTTCTCTCAGTCATCGTTCATTTCGGATTTATAGCTAGCCTCGTGTCAAGCATCCCAGAAACTCCTAACGCGTGCTCGCGTTCCGAGTTTGTACATACCTCTCTTGTCCCTGCGATATCGCCACGCATAAAAGCGCGTACGGCTGCCGTGTTTCCAGTAGCAACCCATCCCTGCTTCATACGGGCTACATGTATCATCATCAGCAGACGGGTTCCTCTTATGACTATTCGTCGTATCCCAACACTCCATTCGAGCATACGGCACCCCCTGCCCAGGCTTCGGGGCGGCCCGTACGCTCAAACACGTCTCAGGCCCAGTCTCCGCAACAGCAACCGGGTTTTCAACCATCACCTTCGTATGCGTCCTCCACCACCTACCCATCGGCTCCTTACAACATCTCTTCCGCACATGCCCAACAGTGGCAGCAAGAATCTTGGGCGTCTCAGCAATACGCACAACCCTTTACTTCCCAGCCCATGCAAGCGGAGATGACATACACCTCCACTTCCCCCTCCACCGCCCCTCGACCAGAAGCTCCTCCTCCCGTGTCCACCCCAGACACGCGTGGTTTCCCTCCAAGCAATCCACCGCCACCGCACGAACCCCGAAGACAGGACAGCGGCTATTCACATTCGCTTCCCACCTCTTCGCACAACTCCTCTCCGCCGCGGACTAGGCGGAGGGAGAAGGACTCACCGGCCATTGCCCCCGCTGTCGCCCCTGTTTCTGGACCGGATTTCACCAAGGTAATCACAAATGACCCCCCCTGGCCTTCCTTTTCTGACAGTGCGTTTTCCGCAGATGCAAGACTCCTATCGACTTATCATGGATAACGCTAATAATATGGTGACGAGTGGAACGTTTGGTGCTTCCCGGTCGCCATCGGCAGAAGGCATAGAACGAATGTTGCAGTCTGCAAACTATGGCATGCAGATGCTTCAATCCGCGACCGTGCAAACAAATCCCGATGTTCGGCCTACGACGGTCGTCGGGGACAAGGACGCACCCGCGTCGAAACGACAGGTAAATTAGCGCCGCAGACGCAATTTGATGGATATTGCTCACGGTTTTTTCTCCTTGCTTGGCGTACAGAAGGGGGACGAACATGCACAGGAGGGTCAAACATGTCTCGGATGCAACGCGACATCAACGCCTGAATGGCGTCGTGGGCCACTCGGTAAGCATTCTGGTCATCTTATCCCCGGTTGCATGTGCACTGACGGTGTGAACAAAGGCCCGAGAACCCTGTGTAATGCCTGTGGCCTCGTGTATGCCAAACTTGTACGTCACAGGGGATCTTCACATGAACTTCTCGCACCTTCTGACGTCTATTTTCCAATTTTGTAGTTAAAAAAGAGGGCACGAGGAGAAGCACGATCACGCAGCGGCGATAATGGAGGTCAGAGCTCACAGCACCCCATGGACGAATCAAATGCGCTCTCAAGCGGAGGAAGCGAAGATGAAGGTTCTTATGGATCACAGGACCGTAGGAGCGATTTCGGGGACCATGGGAGGAGGGGGTAGAATTACTTCCGTAAGATTCGTCAGCAAGCTCGTGCGTTCTCATGTGCCCTGTGGAAGCTGGCACCCGACGGTGATTATGGACTCAATTTCCTTGTAATGTGCACGGATGGGGCACAAAAGTCGATTCAATTGGTTTATTTAACTCTAAATGTTACACGAATCTGGTGAACTGCATAGTGAGTTCCGGTGGCAAATGACCGTTTTGAAAAAGGTTGTGCATAGGTTCCAAAGCGTAGTCTTTCGCAAAGCTTATCGGAGCGATCTCCGCAGGATCAGGCACTTGTAGAGAAATTCGCCAAGTTCCGGGATCCCATAGTAATAACCGCCCTATCATATCAAAAAGTTAACCTTGAAGACGGTCCACATGCCATACGTAAGCAATTCAGTTCCAGCCTCGTGACTGATAGACTGGGGGCGGTGAGACACCCTTTCAGGCATATCAAGAAATGTGACGTTCTCAGGGCGGGACTCAGCTTCGACAAAAGTGAGCAGTCGCCCGGTGGATAAAGTTAGGTTGCGAACAATAAACATCATCTAGGGCAGCTTGGCGTCGAGGACGTCATAACCCTGGATTTATTCAATGGATCCAGGGGTTTCAAGGGCGCGCAAGGATATGTGCGCGGCTGCCGATTTACTCGACTGCCAGCTAACCCCTGCAAGACCGAATAGAATAGGATCATCCTCGTCTCGTCTCTTTCGCCGCCGCTATGCCCGGCGCCGTTCTGCTTGGACCTGGCAGGCACGCACAAGTAGCGAGTCAGCTCTACCCTCGTTTGGTAGCAAACTGTGGCGCCGCAGGCGCTTTTAGTAGACCACAAGGCCGTTTGTGAGGTGCTGTTTTACGCACCCTCCGCATAGTGATTTTACCCGGTCAAGAAACGGCACGGCGTGCTGCGTGCAACAAGCGAAGATGGACACGTATGGTGTATGCCTGTAGGATCAGTTATGAATGCCACGTACACAAGGGCAGCCGCCAGCAAGGTCATATTGGGACGCAGCGATCGGATGGAGTTCGATGCCCCCCCGCCATCCAACCGCCATCGCACATGTAGGTATGTACCTTGAAGAACTTCTGGAAGTCCGTATTTTCCGGCAGTTCAATATCCGCTCAGTCGAGATTCTGGCGCTCCACCGGACAATCGGGAACTGACGAAACACTCTTCAAGTAGTCCGCTACCGCGAATGAATCCGTGTTGGGAGGCCGCAGTGCGGTTGTCATTGGATTGGCTGGATGTTTTTTTTCCGGCAAACTGAAGCAGACGTGAATCGCATCGGGCCACGAGGGACGTCGTGAATGGATGCATGTGTCAGGTGCCTAGACGGTGTTCTCATACTGGCAAAACAAATGCTACGAAGCCTTGAAGTGTGTGATGGCCACCAGGAGTGATCACGAAGAGGGGGTGAGGCTGTCCTAGGGGAATGAAAACTGTGTTGTCACCAGACCCGTGCCGAATCACAAGTGAAGTGCGTGCAAGCCCGTCCTCCTTTGGGACGTGTCGACTTGCGCTTATTTTCCGCTCTGTGCGATAGAACTGTGGCTTCCACGTTACGTTACCGATATTTTTCCCGAATCTTTCAACTGGGATGAAATTTCCGTCGAGGCACTTCCCTAAAGAGGGGGGACAGCCTGCAACACTTCTGGATTGGAGATAGGGTGCATGTCCGCAGCCTGAGCGGGCCGGCAACTGGCTGTCGTAAGAGATCGTAAGGTCACGCAGGCTTGGTCACGGTTTGATTAGACGGTTCGGCGCTCAGGTAGAAGTTGACGGCCGAGGTGGACAGTGAGTAGTCGAGTACCCACTAATCAGTGGCAGAGAAGAGCCGAGGTTGAAGGTCTAAGCAATTGTTTTAGTTGCTCCCGCTGAAGCGAACCATACCGTGATACAGATTGAATTACCGGAATCCACGGCAGCCACTTGGGCCCGATCAAGATCCACTGGCAAGAGCATCCACCGTTCTATGTCATCTAGCGATAACGATAACGGTAGCGTGAGCTACGTGGGAACCACCGGAAAATCGAGACCCAGTTCCCCAGTATAAAGGTCATCAGTTGCAGGTTCAGATTCAATGCAATCATTAATAGGGACGCCCTGGACCATTTGGCAGGTTCGGAAAAAGACTGCTTACGAGCGTCCAGACGGACTTGCAGTTGTCAAGCACCGAATGCGGTAACCTCGCATGCGTTATATACGTAGCTATTTATTGTCATAAAAAACTTTCTTGAGAACTAAATGGATCCCTTAGGTTGTTGACTCACTCGTGGGGCGCTCGGTCCCCCATACGACATTTGGCGTTGCGCACGCTCCACCTCGCATTTTGCATCGGTCCATCGAATGTGAAGTGTGCTCGCTGGCCCGTAGAGAGAAAAACTCCTGGAGATCGAGTCCTAACTTCTGATGATGCGCAAACCCATTGTGATTAGAGGCAAGTACTCGAGTATTTCTAAATTTCTTCAATTTTATTGTCTTCGTCGTCGGAGTCTTCATGTACCTCTACTGAACTTGCTGTTGAGCCGATTCGGTCATCGACAGTCTCGGTACCCTCTGCGCCTTTTATGAGTTGCACCAGACGTTCGATGTGTTCGGACACCTTGACCATACACCATTCAGGAATAGTCACACTGCATGGAAGATCGTGGCGTACCTCGTCAACCGTTTCCTCCAAGTGTGTTGCACGGATGATTTCATACACACCGTTGGCTCGCAAGAAATCGCGACCCCAACGTGTGGTGCACAACAAGAGCAGCGTTTCAACATGGGTCAGGCGCAGTACTGAATCTGGCTCCCTCTTCTTCGTTGGAGGCAAAAATTGCAAAACGGAGGGTAGTTTTTCCTGATCCTGAAAATGGGTAATGAGGAGTAATATTGCCTACGTGGCGCGAACTCACCTCGAGATCCAGTTCTTCTGAACCAGCCAGCGGAAGTAGAATGTACGGCAATGCATCGATGCCTGATGCAACTGTAATAGACGGCGGTACAGCAACCTCATCCGTATCGGGAGACAATATAGCTCGATGTGCGGGGGCATGAAAAGCGCAGTTTCTTTGAATGACAAAATTATGTGTAAGCTAGATCTAGGGTCGACGGTCAAACTCACTTTATGGTAGAAACCACGCCACCTCTCCGGATTGGGTCTTTATGTTCAGTGAATGGCACGATCTTGGACAGTGGATATTCGAGTACACTATCAGGCTTCATCGCACCGCTAGGTCTCGGAGTCAAAAAGAAGAGTCTTCCTGTAGGTAACTGCAACAATGCAGGGGCTACATGAGACAGTGGCGGCACAGGAAATGAACACGCAGTGATCGCTTACTGCGCTGATATTAGCAAACACGCTAGATAAGAAATGAAGATATCCTTTTCGTATTCGTTCTGAGTTGGGATTGGGATCCAGGGATGCTCCTTGGACAAACGCCTCAACAAGAAGTGGCAATGCATGGACATGCTGTGGGTCTACTGAAGGATACGGCATAGGGGCGGAACACGTGCCCGACCTTGATTGTATTGGATGGTACGACACAGGGGAGGTGGAACTCAATGGTACGACTTGGATCTGCAAAGATAACAGAGCAGCACATGCCGAAGATGAGCTGGTGAGATTTGATAAAAGCATCGATGCCAGATCTGCAAGAATTGCATCTGGATTCTGCCAGTAATGATGGGGATCTGCAAAGTCAAGGAAAGGGAGTGACGTACCAAGATATATGATACGATGAATGCAAGGAAGACTGGCTTCGTTAAAAATGTGACAAGAAGCGGTGAATCCGAGAGATTCACGAGTGCACGAAAAGCATCATGCGCGACGGCCTATCATCAGGGTCATGTGGATGCTAACCAACGCATGGAGGCTCAAACCAGCTGGTCTCGACAAAGCAGTTTCAAATCGCGGATGATATCCGTCTCTTGGGGTTTCTGCAACCCCCCTCCCTGGAGTCCTTGGAGGAAAATGCTCCGATATGGGGATCCTTCGGGAGTCTGGCCAAGCAGGTTGGACAGCGCTATTTGGCGCACTGAAGGGTTTCTATCCCTCAGGAATGGAAGCAACTACTGCAATCGTCAGTTCGGGGCTGCACCACATATGTTTTATGAGACTGGCCTCTTTAAGCTGGTCTTCCATGATCTCAACCAGTCCCATTATTTTCCCACGAGTGCTTAACGCCTTGGTTGCTTACATAATCCACCGGATGTGCATCACTAAGTCGTCGCTCAAGTTAACTAGAAACGCGTCCACCAACGAGCATTCGTTGCTCGACGTCGAGCCCGTCATCGGTCGACTTCCAAAGGTCACAGGCACGCTGTGCTCTCGCCAGCGGAACTCGAAGCTATCGTTCTATGTAAAATTCGGCATTCACGACGACCACGACTTGGACGCCGGCATGACGGGCTACAATATTACGCGCTCCGCAGAAGAGTTATTAGACAACTATGAGTCTGACCCACCGTCTTTCTCTATCCACCTCCATCCGGATTACTGGACACTTAACAATGGCCCAAAGTTTCTCTACAACAACCCTGTCGCGGTAAGCCCAGATTAATTTGGTGTTTCCTTGCCACTCAACATTCATCATTTCTAGTCCTTGTTGGATGACGTACGAGCACACCGCATACCAGTGGACTATCTTGAACTTTTCGATTCAGCCCACGTGCCTTTCTATGATGGTATGTCATAACAATGTGAACGATCTTGTCTCGACGACTCGAGTTCTTGTCATCAGGTTGCATGTTGGTAGAACTTCTCGACTATCGCCCGAAAAGAGCCAAGGACCCACCGCTAGAGAAACCCGAGAGGAGTCGTGTGACGCTTCATCCCAACGATGAAACCCTATGGGCAGACCTATGTCTGATGAATCAACGAACGGGCTCAAAACTCGCGGACCCCCAGATACTCGAAGTGGAGGCACAAATATTGGTATGTGTCCTCCGTTTGATTCTGTGCAGCGCTAACTTGGTTTCTCTAGTTGCACACATCCCCTCCTCTTTGCCTGGATCCTGATCCCCACCTCACGCGTATTGTCAATCACACACTCAGAGTATCTACACCGTCCATTCCAGTGTCCTTGAAGCGGAAAATTGCTGCGATCACACAGGAGGAAGACGAGTCGGAGAAGGCAAGACGTGCTAAGATTATACAATTCATGCACCCACGATTGAACCGCTCACACGCCCCGAGGTATGTCGTTTATTGAAATTTCCTTTACGACTTAGTAGACTAGCGACCTCAGCTACCCGATATTGGACGTTTTGAAACGGGTGAGAGAAAAACGCCAGGCAGAGGCCCAAGCAGCGCTAGCTAAGGCAATAGCAAACCCACCCAATCGTTCAACCCCTGCACCTGCCGCTCAATCTACTGCCGCTCAACCGCCACATACCACCACCACCCAAGCATCTGCTCCTACTTCACAACCTCCCACTAATACCTCGAAGCCGAGACAAATCAAGAAGGAACCTGGGGGAAGTCCGTATCCAAACACACCCGAGAACCCGCGATCAACCGCGACTCCCGCTCCTCATCCTGTTGTCAATCAACTTCAGACTCAGCAGCCCATAAGATCACCTCCCGTGCATACTCGTTCACCCGCCCCTCCGAATACGTCATATCAACAGCACACTGTTGGCACACCGATAGCCGCCGGTTCACCTGCACAGCGTGGCTATACCCAATCTCCTCGTCCACCCTCGTCACAAACTCCTCATCCACATTCTTCCCCTCTCGCCGCTGGTTCACAGCTTCCCACGTCTGATCATCGTGTAAATTCCGCCGGAGTCCACTTCATCCAGGTGGCACCTGGTGCCGCTCAGTCCAAACCCTCAACACCCCAGCTCGGTTATGTGACCCAAGCTCCTCTACCACCCCAGCAAACAACTACCCAGCCTCACCCCCCACACGCGCCACAACCCCCCGCACCATCTCCTCAAACGCAAGCTGCACATCCTCTGCAGTACTATGCCCAGCTACATCTACAAAGGATGAACCAGGCAGCCCAAGCCCAAGCTCAGGCCCAAGCCCAGAATCAGTTACCAGCGCAAATGAGTCAAGGTGCTCAACATCCCGCCATGACAGCCCAGTACATCGCGCAGTTCCGACCCACGAACGCACAGGGAAACCCGCATCAACAGGTCGCGCCGCATATACCACAGAATCAACAACAGAACATGGGTACTCAGGGTCAGGTGATGGATGGCCAGCAACAAATGATGCAGTATGCCATGTATAGTTATCCGGTTAGTTACGGGATGGCGGCTGGTGGCAGGTTGCCGGCACAATACGCTTGGGCTACCGGTGCAACGGGACGCGTCCCCAACGGCCAGACGCCGGGGATGCAACCTGGGCACCCGCAGATGCCAGTGGCTCAGGGGAAGGCTGCACAGGCGGGTGTACAGGGTCGGTGAGATGTGTGTTGACGATCTTTCCCTTTGGTTTCCTTTGTGGTCAGGATGTACATTTGGCCCACTGTATTGTATTCTGTTTCGCATTCAGCAACTCGGAGCAGATGTGTAGTCTAGTTGGATTTGCTGATCGACCAAGATAAGGAGGTCGCTAGATCTATTACTTAAAACTTTGCTCAAGCTGGCCACGCTCTTGATCACCAACCATGTCCGAGCCAATTGGTATGCTACATCGATGTCGTAGATCAGGGCACTGACCATCCTCGAAAGCTTTGTTGTCCGTCTATGATAAAACTGGGCTGATCAAACTCGCAGAGGGCCTCAGTGCAGCAGGTGTCCAACTCCTCGGTTCAGGGGGCACCGCAAAAAAGATCAGAGAAGCAGACATCAAAATCGAGCACGTTCTTTACTCCTATCACCTCCATACATGTTCTAAACGTGGATCTTTAGGGATGTCTCCAGCATCACCAAGGCTCCCGAGATGTTAGGCGGACGCGTGAAGACACTTCATCCTGCCGTCCACGGAGGTAACCGTCCTCTCTCCTTCGCGATCCATGCTCGGTCTGAGATACACTGTTACATCCCAAGGTATTCTCGCGCGTGCGATCCCGTCCGACGAGCATGACCTGGCAGACCAATCCATCTCCAAGATCGCCATCGTCGTCTGCAATCTGTATCCCTTTTCGGCCACCATCTCGAAGCCTGGCTGTACCCTCGCAGAAGCCGTCGAGGAGATCGATATCGGGGGTGTCACCCTTCTCAGAGCGGCGGCCAAGAACCATGAGCGGGTGTGTGTGTTGTCCGACCCGGCGGATTACGACGCGTTTTTAGAGGCGTGGAGCAAGGGCGACGTGAGCCAAGCGCTGCGGAACCGTCTCGCCCTCAAGGCATTCGAGATGACCGCCAAGTACGACGACGCGATCAGTGGCTACTTTAGAGAGCAATACGCATCGTCGCCCGAGAGTCACCCACTACAGAGAATGGTACTGCGATATGGTGCCAATCCGCATCAAAAACCGGCACAAGCGTTTGTAACCGATGGTGAATTGCCTTTCAAGGGTATGTGACTTGCGTCGTCATTGGCTGGTGGCATGCGTCTCACGTTGTCGACGTAGTTCTATGTGGATCACCTGGGTACATCAATCTCCTGGACGCACTCAACTCGTATGCGTTGGTGAAGGAGCTCCAGGAGGCACTGAACCTCCCCGCGGCTGCTTCATTCAAGCATGTTTCCCCTGCCGGCGCTGCAGTGGGTGTCAGGTTGGATGAAACCGAAAAACAGGTCTATGGAGTTGAAGATCTGAAAGAACCTCTTACGGCACTCGCTTGTGCATACGCCCGAGCACGAGGTCGGTCTCTCAAATGGAAATGGACATTTGTCGCAGATCGGACTGACGTTGACGTAGGTGCGGATCGGATGTCCTCGTTTGGCGATTTCATTGCGCTGTCTGCGCCATGCGACCTCGCTACTGCAAAAATCATCTCTAGAGAGGTTTCTGATGGTGTGATCGCACCAGGCTACGCACCAGAAGCGCTCGACGTGTTGAAGAAGAAAAAGGCTGGCAAGTACTGTGTCCTTGAGGTGACTTCCACCCCTCCAACACCATCCCTTCCGACGTCGCTGATCCTGCAGCCAGATGGACCCCGCTTATGCGCCTCCCGAAATTGAAACGCGCCAAGTGTACGGTATCAACTTACGACAACGCAGAAATGACGCCAAGATTGACGCAACGCTCTTTACCAACATCGTCAGCGAAAGCAAAGAGGCAGGTTCTACCGTATAACCCTGCACGCGTGTCATTGACCATATGACGCAGCTTCCCTCCCAAGCACTGACAGATCTGCTCGTCGCCACGCTCGCACTGAAATACACTCAGTCCAACAGCGTTGCGTATGCCAAAAATGGTGCCATCGTTGGTCTAGGGGCGGGCCAACAGTCCCGCATCCACTGTACCCGGCTCGCAGGGGGCAAAGCCGACCTTTGGTGGCTTCGTCATCACCCGCGTGTCCTCGCGCTCCCGTTCAAGAAAGGCGTCAAGCGCGCTGAGAAAGCAAACGCAATCGACCTGTTCGTGAGCGGAGAGATTCTCGAAGGTGGTGAAAAGGCGCAGTGGGAAGACCAGTTCGAGAGCGTGCCTGCGGCGTTGATTGAGGAGGAGCGAAAGGCGTGGGCGGGCCAGTTAGATGGGGTGGCGTGCTCGAGCGATGCGTTTTTCCCGTTTGCTGATAATGTCCACCGGGCGAGGAAGAGCGGGGTGAGGTACCTTGCTGCGCCGAGCGGAAGTGTGATGGACGCCGAGTGTATCAAGGCGGCGGACGAACACGGGATCGTGTTCTGTCACACGTCACTGAGGCTTTTCCATCACTGATCTGAGATTGTTGATTCAGAAAGATCGGAGGCGTCGTATCTATGTATTAATGCATCTTGTTTTGCGAATATCGAACGTATTCTCCTCGGTCCACGCATACTTGAGACGCTCACCCCTATTGTGCCACGATGCCATGCGTTGAGTTCAGATAAGACAAGTCTACCACTTGATCAAGTTCATTCATACACGGTTGATATACAGATATTGGGTCAATTTCCACAACAGTAGGTTTACAAGTGCTTCAAGAAGAACTCAACGGTCGCCTTGAACGCGCCCTCCTTTCCAGCTTTGACCTCGGGTTTCGACAGGTCACCACGGAGAGCGAAACCGTGTTCACAGCCAGCAAAGTACTCCCTCTGGTACAACTGCGAGGTCTTGGAGCCTCCGCCGAGAATGACATCCGCTTCGGCTTGGGCCGCGATAGGGAACATCTGGTCCGTCTCACAAGAGTTGATCAGGAGGGGAATGCCCGTCTCCTTGTACCTCTGTCAAAGTGGGCATGATGAGGATGCATGGACTACGCTCAGAACAGAACAACAGACATGAAGGTCCGCAGGAACTTTGAGGAGAGAGGGGTGTGCGACGGCAGCGACCTTGATGACCTTGTCGAACGCGAGATCAAAGGTGTAGCGACCTGGCGTAGCGTCACGTTCCTCAGCAACGCATTCGTTCGACCCTGACAAACCTTGCTGACTCACCACCAAAGCAGTAACCAGTGGAAGCAAACTGCGTCACGCCTTGCTCTTTGAGGCCAGCGATGACTTTGTCGAGTGGCGGACGGGTGGCGTCTTGGCCGTGTCTGGCAATCCAACCGGGCAAGTCAAATTTGCCGTCCTGTCCACGAGGATGAAGACGTGATGGTGAATCGCTCGGAAATAAGCATGCGTGCGAGGGTAGCACTCACGTTGAATGCATCAGGTGCGATAGCGTCGCCGTTTAAGTAGTCGATGGCGTAGACCTGTCAAGTAAGTGGGATTGGAAGGATGGCCACTCCTATGAATGGATGTCATCCACCTTGAATCCGTTTCTGGCAAAGTCGTCTGCGAGCAACTGCGATTCACTCGCCAGTCAACGTTTCGGGACTATGTCGACTTGAGGCGGCATGACACACCTGACTGTTGACGAGATCGACACCGAAGACGTCGGGCAAGTAGAGGATGGCCTTGTCCTTGGGGTAGTCGACGGTGGGGGTGGCAACGTACGTCCTGACGCCGTTGATGGTCTCGAATTTACCTGTGACAAAATGGA
Source organism: Exsudoporus frostii (assembly GCA_038089735.1). NCBI lineage: Eukaryota > Fungi > Basidiomycota > Agaricomycetes > Boletales > Boletaceae > Exsudoporus > Exsudoporus frostii. The sequence goes on from JBBPLK010000091.1 coordinate 59,929, forward strand.
CGTGAGATCGAGCACCATGTTGGATGTCTCATGACACACCCTCAGGGGTACCACTGTGACGAGCACCTGCCAGTGAATGATCAGAACACGACAGTCGATCGATGGCCTCGACAAGCGCAAGGTTCGTACCTGAGATACACTTGCTGCAGAGAGACATGTCGATGGGGGTGGTATGTGCTGCGCCGGATCGATATCTGACAGCGGGTCCTTTGGCCTTTATATACCCCTGTGTGAAAGACCCTTCATTTAGATACCGGGTCGAACTTGCCGAAACGCTGAGTAACTCCCGACGCCGAACGCGTGGCTCACGGCTCGATGGTGCTCTCAAGTGCCCACACGCCATGCCAGTAGCGAGTCGTATGTATCGCGCAATGGGATATTCTGCACGCTGCACGCTGCGACCAATCGACCCATGTCGCGAGATGGTTGTTGTGAATGGTGCATAACGCAGTAGGTGTGGAATAAGACGCGTGCTTTTTGACATGGTGGGTATTTCGTATTTCTGATGTTACTAGTAAGGGTATTAGTGATCCTTTGGAATCACGTCAGCATCTTTACGAGCCCGCCTTTGCTGACTTGACCGTGTGGTGTGGTATATCGCCTACGCTGTCAGTGATGCCCAATCAAGACTGGAGACCTGTCCGTGTGCCTTATAAGATCCACAACTGCGAATATCAGGCACGCGACTGCAGGGTGGACGACACAAGGGTACGATGGTCGAACACACTCACCGCAGTCTCGCATGTTGTTTGATGATGTTGAATTCTAAAGGTGCTGACTAACGCACATCCACTCATTCTATTACGATACATTAATCTAATGCCTTTCCATTTCCTCAGAGACTGCAGGGACCGGGCAGTTCCCAGGTTGCGGTGACGATGTTGCCCTCCTTGGCCTCGGACAAGTCCATTTTGTCGTACAAACGTCGGTCTCTCAATTGCTCTCACTTTCTTCGACGAGGTGGCGGGGACGGTGACTCTGGGTATAGTGATGGCGGGCCGGAAGCGCGAAAGAGCGTGTCGTCAATAAAGCAATCAAATGGATCATAGAAGATGATAATCCGAGGTGGTCCGGGGTGGTCAGATATCAGACAGTCTGCCAGTGAAGACGGGCGTTTGAAGTTACTGTCGAGCACACTTTTAAATTGTCGCATTCACCCATTATTGGTTGATTTTTCTAGAGTGATAGCGAGTGGTTTTGAAAAACCTTTACAAAGTTTCGATCGGTGAGTTCCCCATTTTGGACGCAACGTTCGACGTGTTTATACGTGTTTGAATTTTCTCGGAAAAGGAACGCTCTAATCTATAGTACTCCAGTACACATTCGTCATGATCCATGCAAATCACTTGTATTCTCTATGCTCATCGCTGCATACGGTGCACCTCACCCTTATCATACGCCCAAAGATCTTGAGACATCGGAGCCGAAATTGCTCGGTTAGAGCACCGCGATCGTTCCCGTCCGCGACCCCACCGCAATCCGCCCCGTATATTCTGAGACTGCACATCTCGTCACCCTCCCTTGTGACAAAACGCACACGCAGTGATTTAACATCCAACATCCCACGCTCAAATACACCACTCACCATAGGATTCCTCCGATATCACGACCGATACGAGCTGTTCATCAAAGAGCGGTGGATGTTCGGACGGCATGTCATTCGGATCCAACGGGTACCGAGACGGGTGGGCAGTGAACGCAATAATGTGCTGATCGGCACCCGGGTTGAATTTCGGGACACGCACGCCACGGAGTCCGGTCGCTCCCAAGTTCCATGCAGAGTACCGACAAGGGGTGCATTCATTGTCCGAGCTGAGTACTCTGACTGACAACGAGGGTTTGGGTGTGATCTGCAGGTAGAATATGAAGTGACGCATCCCACCACGATAAGCTTCTGCGAGTGCGCAGATGGAGTAGGTGTCGCCAGATGGGGAACGACTGCAACGCGCACGGGAGAGTGAGACATGTCCGGAGAACACCACGCCTATAAATTCATGATAGAGAACGGGCAAGGGTTGTTCGGTCGCGAGCTCCGGCTTCAACATTTGGAGGGGAATGGGGTACGCATCGATGCAACAATGCCTGAAACACAGAATATATGGTCCACAGACAAGTGTGGCGAGGATGTCATTCCAGGCTGGCTGGGACATGACAGACAGT
>JBBPLK010000091.1:62187-73779 GCA_038089735.1 Exsudoporus frostii
GTGACACCATGGTTCAGAACGAGGGCATGGTGCTCACCGTTAGTAATCCAGGCGTGTCTTGACGTAGAGCAACACTCGATCGGCTGTCCGTACGCCAGTTCACCACCTCAATCACATTGTAAGAGAGCTCCAACAGAACAAGACACGAATCCACATCGATGCTGTAGACTCTGTTGGAATGCGAGTCGAAATAAGCTACATCGCGGAAGCATAACTTGGCTTTATCTGTGGTTGATGCGTTCAAAGGCAAGGAGAGGGAAAAAATGTGTGCTCTGGAGGATCAATGCTATGTATCAGGCACAGATCTACACACACCACGATGAGACGGCGTACCTAGCGCCTTTGGAAAGAATGATGTAGAGGGTAGAATGATCGAATGACATACTATATGTCACAAAGCGCCACTCGACAAGCGTCAGACGCGCGCAGGGAAAAGATGGGACCTCCGCAGACGACGAGAACCCCCATATGTCCCACACGCAGACCACCGTCGTATCATCCACAGAGAGAAGGTAGCGCTCTGATAAAAATGATAGCGCAACCAAGGAAACTATTCTACGCGTTTGTCCGTTGGGGACGATGCGGTGTTGGATCTTCCTTTTGCTCGTCGTAAACCGCTTTTCGGTCCTGGACGCTCTCACGAGAAGACGTTCAGATTGCGAGACTGCCAGCGCTGCGAATTCACTTGGAGAACAACTGAGAGGGTGTGAGTGGCGCATGCGGTCGTGCACGGCTGTCCATAGATGAGGCTCTTGAGTAAGTGTGAGAAAGTATTTGCATGTCTGAGAAAGGAGGTCAACAAGCAAGTCAAAAGCAAGGAAGTTTGTGTGTTGCCTTTCGCAGTGCAATGATGTCCTCGGGTGCCGCGAGGCAGAGAATGTGATGATGCAGTTCCACTGGAAAACAACTGAAGTTCATCGTAGTTGCTCCTAGATCAGCAACATCTGAATCTCGCTGCATCGCGTATGAGTGAGTGGATGTGGGATGTCGTCGATCACCTTCCCAGGTGATACAATAGTGGCTTACAAAGGCAAACTACAGTACAGCTTCTCCTAATGCATAACTTCGTGATGCGTAACTCTCATAGTAGGGTTGGAGCTCCGCCTGAGTACACTCTGGCTCGTCGGCACGGAGAATGTAATATTAGAGTGAGATAACAAAACTTGAGTGGGGTCTAGGGAAAGAAGAAAATCGGTGTGCGAAGAGAGGACCTAGGCTGTCGGACCTATTTGTTGCGTGGCTCGGACGTCCTTTTCAGGGCCGCGTACAGTAGGCGCAGGGACAGCCAAGGCGTGCGATTTCGAGTTTGCGAGTCAGGAGCTTAAACCGCCGTCCTTCCAAGGCCGTTTAGATGAACTGTCATCTATAACAATCGGAGGAGTTGGCAAACCGGAACAGGGACCTGCGAGATGTGGGGTGTGATGGGCGCGACCCAACGAAAGGATGGTGGTGTATATTTGAGCGAAAGTGGGTGGAGAGAAGAAGGCTTCTAGTCAGCGATAAGCCAGTAATAGATGGCTCCCACGGGAATCCTGTTGGGTGCCCACCAGCAATCATCTTGTTCCCGTGCGGTACCACGTTGGAACTACTAGCCAGAGTGGATTCCATCCCAAGGTGGGATTCGACAATGCAATACTGATAGGAAACATGGCTGAGATTTTCACTGGTAGGGCCAGTGAGATACAGCGCCTGGGAAGGAAGCAACGCGCAGCTGGTGGCAAGAACTTCGATTCCGGCATTGTTGAGGAGTCTCGACCTTTGCATTGATCCAAGTTACATACCACTCTCAAATCTGACCTGGAAGACACTGACTCAGATGGGGAAGACGATGATATTGTTGAACTGAAGATTAGAGTGAATCACCGAGCACATTGGACAAGAGGAATAGACTGATTGGACAACTCAGAGTACAGATCTAGTCGAAAAGCTCGCGAGGAAGGTGCACCGCTGCACGGAAATGCTAATGAGCTCTGTCGAAAATTGGGCTTACCAGTAGGAGGAAGCCTTTTCGGTGGCAGGGCGATGTCAACATCTATGCGAGAGAGCAATAAAACTTACTCTGCTGGATGTTATGGTGGGACACCCCTGAGAGTTTTCCACGTGACCATCGTCATGATCGGATACGGGATGATTTCCGAAAACGGAGTTGGGCCAAAATCAGCACTCGCCCGCTCTCCCAGTGCGATGCCCCCTCAGCCCGGCGTGTTCGCCCTCCCGTACGCCTCCACCCACAACGCCCGCCCAGACGTCGTCCACGTCCACCACCACCCCCTCGCTGGCCCCAGCACGAGGACACATGGTCTGCCCTCCTCCCGCTCACACCCGCCCGTTCTACTCACAGCCCGTCCAGATGACCCAAAGAGAGACAAGAAACGCAAAGACATGTCTGGAAAACTAGGCAAGGAGATGTCCGATCGCAGAGACGAGTCTGTCTACCTTGCCTCTCTTCCCATCATCGCACTCACATGCCCTCCCAGAGGCAGACACTATGCAGAAAACATCTCTGCCCTCCTCAGCGCCGCCATACAGCTCGCATCTCGCCCTGAGACACACCCACTCTACAATCTCCGCATGTATCCCCTCTCCCTCGAGCGCTCTGCCCTCCTCGCCCAGCTCGCATACGAAGAAAAGCATAGCCTCGCTGCGATAGAGACCGCCTACGAGGAGGAACGCGAGAGAGTCGAGGAGGAATGGCGAAAAGGACGCGTTCGCGTCCGCGAGCGCCTCCTCGAGGGCATCGAAGAGCGACGGCGTAGAGCCAGGGAAGAAAAAGAAGGCGAGGGTGCCGTAAACGGTCCGTTTTCACGTTTTGTCCCCCCACGCAGCCTCACCATCGTCCTCACACATCTCCAGACGTCTCTCTAGACTCACAGACCCGCGCCCACATCACCCGCAAACTACGCAACAAACTCGGCACTTCCCCACCTCCCACTCCACTCGGCCATGCGCCCTTTGGTCTCGGAAACGGTAACATGACCCCCATCACTTCTGGGCCCCTCACCAACCCACACTCCCTTTCGGTCGATGAGATACCCTCTCCATTCCCCTTCCCACTCACCTCCGTCACCCTCCCAAATGGCCACGTTCTATCTGGCCCCGGCAATGGTCCAAACAACGGCAATCGGAGACGCAACAAAGGTGGTGGCACCCATCAAGGCATGGTCGGCGTCGGAGGGTTGGGAAAGAGCCTCGCATTCCTCGGCCCATCCAAAGACACCGAGATAGAAGCTGATTTGATCGAGATAAGACGGGGCACCAAGAGACGCAGGGCGGCCGCTGTATCGTCCACAAAAGTGTCATAACACCTACTCGTTGTCTATTACGTTGGTCCACTGCCCAATTGGATTTGTTTGTATTATCTTATCAGTCGGAATCGGCCCCCGGAGATCAAAACCAGCTGTCTGACCATGTCGACCATGAAACGGTCCTTTCCCCCGTTGTACCAGCCAACGGGCGACGCGGACGCGGACAGACTCGTGTTTTTCCACGTCCTCGAGAGACTCAAGGTGCCCACAATCATCGCGATTCGTACATGCGCTCACCCACGCATCCAGACCCAAAAACGCACGGGCTGGATCGATCACAATGTAAGCCGAGAGACTGGCTCGAGCATGACTAACGTCTTCCACAGGTTCCGAACCCAGAGAGGTACGTTCACATTAGCCTGCACGCGCCTCGTTCGTGCTCATTTCGGTCACAGTATCTCGGACCACATGTACCGCATGGCGGTATTGGCCATGTGTACGTCCGACGTGACGCTCGACGTATCCAAGTCAGTCAGTCAGTCTTGCCTACGCTCACTTACAAGATTCGTTCATGCTGATCGTAGGTGTGTGATGATGTGCGTCGTGCATGATCTCGCAGAGGCCCAAGGTGAATTGCCCTTTATCTATACCTGCTTTCCATGCTTGGACAGGACACTCACGTGGATACAAGTCGGGGACATCACCCCCCGCGAAGGGATCCCCAAGGCAGAGAAACAAAGGCTCGAAGCGGTAAGTCCATACTGACCGCGGTCCGCCTCCCGGACTCGGACTCAACCCGCGCCGACAGGAGGCGATGCACAACTTTGTACATGGCATGCTGCATGCAAGTCCAACGGCGCTGCGCATCGAGGCATTATGGAAGGTCCGTCCCCGTCCCCGTCCCCGTCCCCGTCCCCGTCCCTGTTTCCGGTCCTTTTCTGTGGACGAACCCCGCACGGGCTTGACTTGCTGATACCAATATCGAATCACCGTGCTCCGGCATGTCTCACAGGAATACGAAGAAGGCATGACCCCCGAGGCCAAGTTCGTCAAAGGCACGTACTCGCATCCCTCTGACCATGTGACCCTCTGAACGCCTTATTCTGACTCCCTCTTTCCTTTAGATCTCGACAGACTCGAGATGGCACTTCAAGGTACGTCCCCGCCTCCCGCCCTCTTTTTTTTTTTCGGTGGCGCATTCGCGCTGAAGCATACCCCATTTTCTCCAACGTTGTTCCTACACTTCTATCTAATCCCCCCCCCCCTTCCCCCGCCTCGCACAGCCCGCGAGTATGAGAAAGCGCACGGACGCGATCGAGGCGATCTACAGGGCTTCTTTGACAGTAGCCTGCCACACTTGCGGCACCCCGAGATACGTCATTGGGGGGACACGTTGGCGCTGGAGAGGGAGAGCGATTCGGATGTCGACGGTCGTGGTGGGGCCCGGGTATAGTGTTGCCTTGGCGCATCGAGAGAGAGGGTTTGGTATCATGATACGGGCGTTGTCGGGGAAGCCCCGAGGAGAGGTTTGGCGGGTGCATTAGGAATCATATAGATGGAGGAAGGGGTCCTATTACCCTTCTAATGCTATCTTGCTCGAAATGCTCTACTGGTAGTACACGTCTATAACTTCAAGCCAAACAAGACCGTGGCGCCAAAACCACCTGCTCGACACTTGTATATACTAGTCTCCAAAGCAAGAAGCCAACGTTCAAGAATGCAGGGGATATATGTAAACGCAGTACGTACGCGAAAAAAAAAATTACAACAAAGAAGGCTAAGTTTCTTATCATGATCGATAACAAAGAGTTAATCTATCTGCATGGGTGCCAAAGTAAGCCAATATTGATCCGTGGGGGGTGACGACAGCGATATTTGTAATCGACATGTGTAGGGAGTGATGCATAATGTGATGATGATGGTATGATGATATGATGGGATCCACGGAACTGGGCGGGCGCGACGATGTCCATGGACGGGTATGGGCGCAGACATTTGCGAGTGGGACAAAACATGTGTGCAGCGCGGGGAAGGGGGGGAGTGACAACAGACAAGGGGCGGACACGGGCGAGGGGGTCAAGTCCACCCCTCATTCCCTGTCCGCCTTTTCCTCATCAAACTCGGGTTTGTCTTCTGCCAACGCGAGTATCTTGCGCGAGACTTTGCTTCGTTTCCGGATCGCAGCGCCGTGGAAGAAGAGTATCTGTCAACGTATACATGCATGAGGTGAGTTTGGGACAACACGCGCTGGGGGCGAGCACCCTAGTGGCGCATCACCCCACAACAACAAAAAGGAAATAAGACTGACGAAAGGAATAGGGATCATGGCTACCGCAACCAGCGCGAAGAGCGTGTTCGCCCACTGGTACGTAAGACTGTCGTACATTCTTTGCGTAAACAGCGGGAATACCGCTCCGAGAAGGTTCCCTGTCAAGAATTTATCCAAGATCAAACCCAGAGCGAAGCCGAACACGTTAGATAGCGCAAATTTCCGTGGGGCGGGTACGTACGACACATGCTTTGACCTGCCAACGCAGATGACGCGTATGGTCCGTAGCTTGACAGAGACAAAAGGGGATTCGCCACCCGTCATGAGGTAATGATAGGAAGACGTACCAGTCAGCAAGGTAGATGAAGACGACCTGGTAAATGATGAATGTGCCGACCATGAAGACCTGTCGACGCAAATGCCAACACGACGCTCGAATCACCTTGCTATGGAAGGCGACTCGGGAAACTCACTACCAAACCGATCAGAGGGACGATCCAGTGAATGTACGACCTCGTAGTCCATGTGTAGATGAGCATACCGGTCGGGAGCAAGATGGCGGCGACGAGCGCGAGGCAGAGTCGTGCTTCTGGACCTTTCCTGGCCACATATTTCCTTGTTGTCGCCTCAGCCCCCACGTCCGGAATGCAAGACAATAGGAACACACTTGTACAGCACTTCCTGGTACATGTTTGCGAGCCATCCGATAGCACTTCCAATGCTGTACGAGTGGGTCAGCAGGCAGGCATGCAAGGGGTGGGATGATACGGACGTAATACAGACGTAAGTTGATCCTCTCTCGCCGATGGTGAAGTCATAGATGGACTGCATTTCTCCGGAAATTGAGCTGTGTACCGTCAGAAATGAACATGAAGCACATATACCCACTCACTCGATGAAACAAAAAAAGACTCCCCAAGTGAAACCGATCCAAAGCTTTGAGCCTCGTGATCAGCCAGGAGGAGGAAATGAAATAGAGGACCTACACTAAAACTCAGAACAGTGGGTTCGGTCAAGAGCAAGTCTTTGGCTGGACATCAGAGTACTTCGAGCGTTTGGGAAATAATACCCACTGATCGGACGAGTGCTCGATATCTTGATCAACGCAAAGAGGCTGGGCTTGTCTATTTCGACTCGTGCGTGATAGCGGTCATCTTGCTTCATTTTTCTCGTCTTGTGAGCGAGGCGGGTGAGAATGATATCAGACCGCGTCTCCGTCATGAACAGAAGAACGCTGAAAAAATAGATGCCGCTGATGCTACACAAAATGATTGCGTGACCGTCGACCCTGAGGCACCTGGCCGACTTACATGGCAGAAATCCACTGAATCCACCTCCAGCCTAGGTGGTTATTGGATTCAATCCAACCTGCGAGAAAGGGTCCGAGACCGGTGGAACCCACCGCCGCAACTGCAAAGAGGGCCATGGGGAAACCGCGCCTGAGAGCATGAGTGACGCTCGACAATGGTAACCAGGGGATAATCACTCATCGGGCTTCCATATATCGGCGATGGTGCCTCCGACAAGGGTCGCACCTGTCGATCCGAACGAGCCGCTGAGGAAGCGAGCGACGATCACCGTCTGTATGTTCGGAGCTCTATTGGGGTAGTTAGCGCAGCCACCGAGGATCGTGTATGGGGAGCGACTTGCAGGGCAATTGTGACATGTGCAAGCATAAAGAGGAAGGTTGTCACAATGTACAGACGGAAGCGTCCGAACTCTTCTGATAGAGCAGAGGTGAAAAGCGGGACGAGAGCAAACCCGATTGGGTATACGCTAAACCCGACGGTGGCTGCAAAGGTGGAGCAGTGGAGGTCGTCTACCATTGTTGGCATGCCCATGGTGTAGGACGAGATGGCGCCGGCTTGGAAAGACGATGGGTGTGAGCGGCGACGGGAACGGAGACGGAGAGAGACTGACCGGTGATGCCAGTGAAGCCACAGGCGGTAATTGTGATGCCCCATTTTTTGACACTGGGGAAGTTTATTGGATTGCGGGGATCTCCATCCTCAAACTCGACCTGTGGGGGAGGTGAGCGACGACGAGGAGCAGACAGAAGCATACCAGGAGGGACGCGTCTGGGTCGTGTATCGTGGAGGGCTGGGAGGGCGTTCTGAGAGACATCGTCGAGCACGGCGAAGGGGCCCGGTGGGTAGCGGGAGCGCTTATTTATAGCGGGGGGACACTGGGCATGAACAATTTTGACCCGGCGTGTTGGAACCGCGCTTTTAATCTTCCACTCCCTTCTTCATCCCCGCATTCCCGGCCCATATCTTCTCAAATTCCGATCACATCTGCGAATCCAATTCGTGGCCAAGATCGGCAATCGAAGTCGTCGCCAATATTGAAGGGGCCTGTAAATGTCCGGGGTGTCTCCAACCAAGCCTCCGCTCCGGCGTGTGATCGCTTCTGGCGTGCCGCGGACCGATCCGCGGGCCGTTTGTTTGGCTCTGTGTGGCAACACCCTTGGAATTAAACACACCACAACAACGCCGCGCCAATTCGAAGCACCGAAAGCGCGTCACCCTCGCCGCGCTCGTCGCTGCAGCCATGGAACAGCTCTATAACGAAAAGAAGACCACCAGAAAGGACGTCTTCTCAGACCCATCTCATCGCATGTCCCAGCGCCCAGGTGCCGTCAAGTCTGGTGCAGGCATTGGTTTCCAGGTCCTTGGCTCGTCCTTTGGCCCTCCAAAGCCAGTGGTCACCTACGGGAAATCATCCAAGAGCAAGTCAAAGCCTGCAGAAACGCTCACGTCCAGACCGCGAAAGACACCTGCCCGAATCGCGGGAAACGAGAGTGATGACGAGCTCTTGTTGTCTTCTCAGAACTCCATGGGAGGCGACGCGACCTCGTCCTCCAAGCGCGTCGCAAAAGGAAAGAAACTAGATACCACTTCAGATGAGGAGGAAACGGTACGCGTCAACGGTCGTGTTCTCCCTGCACACCCAGACTACAAGCCGTCGTCGTCGAGGGCCTTGAAGACGATTCGGTTCAAGAAGGACAAGAAGACTATCCCTGCTGACGACGCATTCTCAGAGGTAGCACCACCATCATCCCTTGCCGACTCTCAGGATTTGTTCAAGCCGATATCGGATGCTATTGAGATTCTTGATGACTCACCGCCAGGTAGTCCGTCCTCTTCGCGACAGAGGCCCTCCAAGACATCCTCGACGCGTCGTAGGAGTCCCAGTCCGAAACGTTCTGCTCCACATCGGTTTACCGATGCCAAGGACTCTTCCACTTCCAAACTGTCCTCTCCAACAGCCGAGGACACCCCACGATCACCCGTCAAACTTCGCCCACGGCCACGCCTCGTCATGAAATCTGCCCCTCGTCAACGTGACAGTAGTCCAGAATCCACACCACGTCCTGTGGCGCAGAAGCGCGATTTACCGCTACGTAGCAAGACATCCGAACTACCTTCAAATGCGAACACTAAACGAACTGTCAGGAAACCGCCCTTTCCTTCATCATCACGTAGAGAACCACAAGAATTCCCCATGTCGCCGCAAGCAAAAGAAAACGTCTCCGACGATGCATGGAGCGGCGATGCCTCTTCCACCAGGACCAAGAAGGCTGCCATATCGCGTGCCGCGACGATCATGCACACCCCTAATCAGATCCCCCTTCCTTCTCCACTGAAACCGAAACCCATTTCGCGTGGAACCACCTTCCTTAACTTGTCACCTCTTTCTTCCTTAAAAGACAAAGGTAAGACGCGTGCAAAGTCCCCCGACGAGGACGACGTCGACTTGACAGACGGGCCGGGTAAGCGCGGTGAGCCCAAACCGTTCCCCATGAGTTCTCAGATGCTTGCGGGTATCGACCGGCGGTCAAAGTCGCCCAGCACGCGCAGTCTCAGATCCACGAAGCGTGCCTCACCCGATGATAGCGGTGCCGAACATGCACGTACTGCGAAAAAGCGCAAGGACTCGTATTCAGGGTTCGTCTTTTTTATTCCGCCTCTAAGTCCTGCTTATTTGGTCACTTCCCAAATATTTTCAGGGTGTTGAACGCGTTCAACCATCTGCACGAACCTATGGAAGACGATTCCAGTAAGCCGCCGATATTTTGGGTGACGTTTTCTGTTCTCAACGGATTCTTGTATAAAGTCGAGTTGGGTTATGCACGAGACCCTTCGGAGATGTGTCCCTATTGCGACGAGGAATTACCTTCCCATCCCACTCCCTTTCTCCAACACTTGCTCACAACGGCGCGCAAAAAGTCGGTTTCAGATCCACGACCGAGAAATCGGGGTGGTTTGAAAGCGCCATTGACGATTTACATATCCGTATGTCAACGGCATCGCTTCGAATCCCACCAGCTGCCGGTCGCGACCGAGAGAGGCTGGCCGAAGACGATCGACTTTGCAAAGGTTCCAACTAGAGTCAAGAAGATGAAGAGAGAATTGGAAGCCATCATCTTGGACAGGGACGATATCAGCGATACCGACGATGGACCTAGAGGACCAAGGTGTAAAAGCGTTTTCTGGAGAGAAGTGAAGAAAGAGGTGAAGAAGCAGGGCAGTCGTACGGTGGTCGGCGTCAAAGGCCAATTCGCAAGCTTTGAAAAGACACAGCCGGGATAGTACGTTCCTTTATCCGCGACCTATCAGAGATGCCAATGACCGTTGGCAGCTATGGCGAGCAGGGCTCGGTGATCATACATCAGACCCTTTTTGATCTCTTTCCACCGTCGACATTTGACTCATCTCTCATTGCACCGCTTGCACCAGCTGAATTCATTCAGCGCATTCTCGTACCCGAGGCAGCCGTTCGACTCATTGCGCAGGATCTTTGTGCAGACATTGACGATGCGATCGTGACCCTGCGTGAGAGCGCACAATATGGCGTCGCCATGTTCCCAGACACAGGCGAGAACAAACGCAGAGGTGCCGGCGCCGATGACGATGAGATGGATGTCGCGGACCAAATCGTCATGGAACGAGCGCGAGCGCGACGAAAGGAACTCGCAGAAGAAGAAAAGGTTGAGAAAGAGATGTTGGAAGAAGAACGAGCTGCACAACGCGCCAAGGCGCGGGAGAGTCGGCGGGAGAAGGCACTGGAGCGGGCGCAGCAAGTGAAGCAGACCAAGGCACGTGCGGAGGGCAACGCTGAAACGGAGGATGCCTCGGAGGTCTCTGAGGCGAGTGCAACGTGCAGGACGCGGCGGGGGACGTCGCAGTGCGCTGTTACGGGTGACTCGGAATCGGATGCGATGTCTGTGGACAGTTTGACGAGCAGGCGGTCTGCGTGTACTTCAAAGAATGTGGTGCGGGTTGATGTGGGCAAGGCGGGCAAGGCGAGGCCGCAGCTAACTGATTCGGACAGCGAGTCCGTGGAGCTCGTCGGCGACTCGAAACACAAGGCGAACACCAGGAAGAGCAGGACGAGGGAGTGGAACGCAGATCCCGACACACGTGTCAGCAAGGAGGCCATCGCATCACGCGAGCGGAAGAAACCGTTCAGCGGATCGTTCCACAGCAATGGAGAGCACGAAAACACCCCTCGACCCACCAGACAACGGACGACAGACTCGGCCACCGCTGAGACTGTTGTCGGTAGATCGGACGGAAGCATATTACCGCTGCAGATTGCGAGGAACAGGCCTGGTGTTGGGTGAGAAGTGTGCTCGCGTTGACTTATTTTCTGTCTCATGTCTTTTCAGTGATCGTAACACCCATGATGGCTGGTCCCGGAGTCTGAGGACGACCCCGCCCAACGACTCGGATTCGGACATGTCACATGCGAGTCGGAGATCTCAGAGATTGGATCGTCCACCAATAAAGAAGGGGAGACGTGACCACTGGCTGTTCAGCGAATCGGACTCGTCTGACTCACCTTAAACAAGGTGCTCCCTGTCCATATTGGCACATACGCACCATGACTACATTACTATCCTACCATATAGCTCGTTGGACGTGTACATTGCACATTATGATAATATATTGGTGAGATGAGTCTTTGTTTGCCGGCAGAACATGATGATCATCGCAAGATCAACCGAACAGTACGGTATTCCTACGGCTTTTTCGTGGTGCTGTGTCTCATCTCGATCACTGGGTAAGAGTCACT
>JBBPLK010000092.1:0-24585 GCA_038089735.1 Exsudoporus frostii
AGAACTGAATCTCATGATCGACCAGCAGCTAGCTGAACGGAGTAGAGACAACGCTTCCTCCGTGCCCGACCTGCTCGTAAGCGGATCGGTGCCACACCCGCTGGTCAGAGCGTGCAGGTAAGCACAGCACAGCTTGCTCGTCAAACTACCATTCCCTGTCAAGCAGCCCAGGTCGGTGTCGACTCTATATGTCTGGTACGTGACCCGCTCAAGGGGGGGATCACGAGTGTCGATCTCGATGCAAACGTGATGTCCATCCATCCGGAACGAAATCGCTCCTTCGGGGATGAGGACACACCGTGGGACAAGTCCGTCGGCGTCGATGCCTTCTCTGAGCTTTGGCCGAAGCACAAGCTGATTGACCAAACCAAACAGAGTGCCGATACATTGGTCCCTGTCATAAATCATGCCCCGGATGTTGTGAGATTGGAGTTCCCCATCCTCATTGACGTAAAAGGACAGGCGATAGCGGGATAGAGCGACGGATAGTTGCAATGATGACGAAGGTTGGTCGGCGTCGCTCGGGGACACTGTGACAAGGAGATTCTGTGGGGCGTCGAGGGGCTTCAAGAGATTCGATACCATGGTCCAAGATTGGCTCCGGATGTCTACCAGGAGCTCACGGCTTTTGTACATGTGATAGTGGCCAGGAATACAATTCATCCTCCAGTTCTCCGGCGAACTCTTCCAAAGACTGTCGAGAGGGCGGATCTCCATGACAGATGTAGAAAGGTTCAACCAATGAGCATGTCCCTCTATCAATACACACGGCAAGTCTTCGCCCAGTTTTTCTTGAGGAATGAGCTGGATCGTTTCTAAATCAACAGATGCTCGTATCACGAGATCGGAGCTATTGCTTCTGAGAGAAAAGTACACCTAGGCATCCCAGCTGAGTTTTCCAGGTCATACCCTGCACCTCCCAAAGTGCGCTTACCTGATGGCCGCAGATTCTGTCCCGTGTCGAGTAATCCATCCCTGAGACATCACTTGGTATGACCTCGAGTACTTGCTGCACAAGCGGTCAGTAAGGTGCGTGACATTGGGGATGAAGAGACATACCTCGCCAAATATTAGGTTATAGAGTGGATGTCGCTGAATTTCATTCGGCAATCTCCCAAGCAAATTTCCGTTCACCAAAAGTGACCCGTCAAGTATATTCAAATGCACCACTTGCGAAAGCTGGTCAACTGTTGGCGCAGTCGTACACGAGAACCAGCGTGAATTTGGATTCTGCAATGGGGCCCACTTCGAACCCGGACGGTAGTGTGGCCAAACCCGGCCAACCGCAAGGTTGATGCCCTCATCGCCGCAGTCGAAGTGAATAACTTCGCTTGCGACAGTCTCCAAAGCCAGAGAGAGGCGGCGATCCCGTTCAAGGAGTAGCTGCGAATGTGCGGGGAGGCAGGAGACCTTGCTGGGCGTTTGGTCATGGATTATTATGAGGGAAGAAAGTAAAACTTCAATATCTTCGGCTGAACGAAGGAGCCTTCGGATCATGGCAGGGTCAACATCGAACGTGCTTCGACAAACGGCGGCAGCGTCCCGCAAAAATCCACGCAATTCTTCATCTCCCGGTGTTTTCGCGACCTTAGCCGATAGCTCCTGCACCCAGGAGAACATTTTGCCACGGGCAGTACGAAGAAGTCCAAGCACTCTCTCTGAGACAGCTTGATCAGGGCTGGACGTAAGTAGGCGACGGAGTAAGAAGGAGATGGTATCCATTGTCACAGATTCCAGCCAATTTGCTTCGACATCCCGGAGGAGGCTCTCGAGCTCTCCTAGAAGCGCATTGCAAAAGGAGGGCTGTTGGATCTCCTCATGCCATCCCCACCCCATATTTGCAAACGGTCCAACTTGTGAGACTGCCTGGGCCAACAGAAAATGAACTTCGGGACGATGGAAGCTCAGTGATCGACCTCGAAGCTCTCGCAAGATGTTGAGCCATTGAAGTAAGCCGCCACTTCGTAGGTGTCCGAACGCCATGAATTCGTGGATGGAGAGGTTCTTGTGGCAGTCGGCTTGGTTTGCTATGATTTCGTTCGACGTGTGGGAGGTGGCATCAACATACTTCTGCAAATTCTGGTATGATCCACCCTGAAGCTGGTACGTGCAATACTTGCTGATATCCACACGACGCAATGCCTTCGAGACAGGAATACAAGCATGGCTATCAAAGCCATATAATTTCAACCCATTGTTGACACAGACCCGTTCCTGCGTGGTAGGAATGGAAGTTTTCTTATGATGCGTGAGAACGAATGGTTTCGTGTCGGACGCAAGGGTGATCCGCGAGCTCGGACGCCGAACAAGGTAAAGCCGGAGCGCGACATACTTGCTAAGCTGGATATAGGGAATTTTTGGGTCAACGGATGAGGAACAAAGATCCACCAAGAGATGGAATGTGGCAGTGCGCCACGTGTCGAAAGAGATTGGACAATCTAATTCGAATACGACCGCCTCGGCGTGGAACTGCTCATCGGGCAATGGCCACTCGTGAACTTTTATCTTCATTTTTCCAAGTTTTCTTTCAAGGGTGCACTTGCGGCAGGGGTGGCAAGAAGGGGAATTGAAGCCACCCCCATCCATGGGGCACTCGTGAACTATTCCAGCAGCTTGTTGTTGAAGATGGATATGACGAGCATTCTTTTTCTCGAGTTCTGCAACCTTGTCACGAACTGCGCGCTGCGCTGCTTCCTCTATTCGAGTCTTCAGGCACTGAAGATGCGAAGAGCTTCTGTAGAAACGGACGGCAAAACTGTCTGCATTGATTGTCGAAGAAAACACCGACAATCGATCTTGTGACCGGGAGTGGCGATGAGAGATGTATTCGTATGCGCGGCGAAGACGACGGACGCTCCCGGTCTTGCAAAGTAACAGATCCTCCAGAAGACTTGTAGGGACCTCCGGAGAGTACTCTGTGAGCATGGGAATTTCCTTGATAACTATTTTGTCGAGTGCAACCCAAAGCTCGATCATGGTCAACAGCATGACTGACAGAAGTTCTGGATTGTTCGCGTATGTTTTCAGTGCACCCGAGGAGTATTTGTTCGCCAAGATCTCCAGGTTCAGGCAAGCTTCGTCGTTGTTTCCGACTCGATCGATCCAGGTGTCAATACTCTGTTCAACCGCCCACTCGACATCATAGAGGGCAACGCGAGGCTCGGCGCGGTATGCCTCCTCGAAAAACGCCCCGTCAGAGGACAGAAAATCATCGAGAGTACGTCGAGGACGATGCTTAGGGTTAAAAGGGGTGTCGGGAGGATCGATGCTGTGATTAGTGAGAGCGTTGCGAAGGTAGTCGCCACTACGCAAGAGGGACAGCTGAATGTCTCGGGTTAGATCGAACTGAGAAGGGGTCCAGACTGGGGATACACGCTGAGCAGCCTGTACCTGTCCCCACCTCTTCTCAAGGGTCGATCGGAGAGAACTGCATGTCTGCAACGCAATACGGGAGAGCCAGTCTGGTGCGGAAGAACCCAGCTTGTGCAATCGTCGACTGATTTTGGCTGACATGGAGTGGAGTACATCATTGGGGAGATCCGCAGATATCTCCTCCTGGGCGAGGCGACACATGAAGAATAACATGAATTCCTTGTAGGTATGACGCCCAAGATTAGACCGATCCAGTGAGGTCTGAAGGACAACCCTGATAACAAGCCACAGCGACGAGCGCCGCCACGGTAACTCCGAGTGGTTCCACACAACGTCATCACCCACATGTTTGCTAATGCGGACGATGTCGGCAGGGCTACCGACACCTCTCAAGATTCCAGTAAGCAACTCGGTGATATAACGCGGATGGGTGGTGTCTCGGGTTTCGACAACAGTAGACTGCGCTTTTCGACTTTTTGGAGCGGCATTAAGGATATCGTCGTTCATGTGAATGAGAAAACTGGCTAATTCGGAGAGAAAGCTTTCGTCCTCAAATACGACATTGGGGACCTCGATGGCCGGTCCAGGATATGAGCAGATGAGCTTTCCTTTCGTAGACATCACATCCTCAGCCTTCGGGGATACCTCGAACGACTCGAAGATGGTGACATCTCTCTGCTTCCTGAAAACGACTGCCACATTTTGTGCTCGAATGAGGAATGCGAGGACATCTACACGTTGTCAGTTTCTATGTTATTGTGGGAGGTCGAAGGCTCACCTCCAACGTGCATGTTCCTGAACTGAGAAACAGTCCGGAACCAGTCCATACTTTCAAACTGAACAGCGGTCTGCAGATTATCCAACATTCCTGAGATGCGATGCCACGCAGGTAGATTGGCTTTGTCGACATGGCCACTGTAGAGATGCGCAGCAAAAGAGATTGCGGCAGCTAGAGAACGATCGTTATGGTCACTATGGTCATCCCCATCGGGAAGCTTGAGAGGAAGAAACACGTGTGTAACGATATATTTCAATGTATGAATGTCGTGGTCGAGGATGGAGTAAGACATTTGAGATATGAACGATAATGATAATGGATTTGGTGTTTGATATTAATAGTGTGGCGTTGAAGGGGAGGGAAAGGGGCAAAACATGTGCTAGGCGCCGCACTTATATTGATCTGTGGCAAATGATTGTTCCTAAATTCGACGGTCCGAACAGCATAGAATGGACCTACACCGTCATCAATAACTTGGGCGCAACTGGAAGCGGCTACAGAAGGGCCGTACCCCTGCTTGTTGGGCCTCTCAGTGTCCGCAGTCCCCGGCACAGCACCCCTGTACGCACCATGAGACCCCGAAAGAGGACCGTCAGGGTCAAGGTGGAACAACTTGCCTGTAAGTTGCCAGGCCGAGTTGCTTCTAAGGTGTGGAGTCAGAAAAGCGGAGGGAGACCCACTTAAATCTGGATAATTTCACCACCGATTGAGCTCGTGGAAACCTCTTGAGACTTTATCGAGAGTCATTAGATACTAAGTGCGACGAGCATGAACTCTGTTTCGTGCAATGAAATCGTCCGCGGAGTCCACACGGAGTGCGGGGTGGTAGGATGACAACGTGGAGATTCCAGTGGCAGCCCGGGCCAGTGGGAAATTTGGAGTCGCAGTAAGAAGCTTGTAACCCAAACAACTACCACTTTTTACTACTGATACTAGGTAAGTACTGCTTGGTCACTTTCCCAGCTTTTCAACTCCAGCACTAGTACTCCTCCCCTCAGCCTCCCACTCCGCATTGCAGAAACAAAGTCTGCTGCATCCCTTGTCGACATGTCTCCATTGTGTCCTTCACAGCCTCGCGTACACCAGCAGGCATCTTGTCAGAAGGCCTATATTGGTGTCACTTAACCTCTTTCGTCAACCCTGCTGCTCACCTGATGTCGCTGCTTACTACCTAGAAATTACTAACTTGCCTCGTTGCACTCCTAGCAGCTCCCACACACTTTCCTTATCCTGTTGCAGAAGATCATGAACATATGTCAGGACACTCTTCGTGCCTTCGGGACCATTGCGCGAGACTAGAACGCGGCTGTTCCCGGCTGTTATCAGGTACCGCTCCGGAACATGTTACATGACTGCATGTCTCTAGCACGGCATCCGAGTCGGAAAGTCGTTGAATTTTCAGGCCGAGCTTCCTCGAGCGTCGACTGATCTTGGCTGGCACTAGGCCGGCCCAGATCGCTTCCCCCGTGAACCTAGCGAGGAAACGGCTCCAGGGTAGCCTGCCACACAACCAATCCCGATGGACGGGCCAACCACGACGGCAACGTCGTTGCCAATACGTTTGGTGATGCTGGTAGCAGGCCAACCCACTCCCCGCAAGATGCCGGGAATCAGTTCAGTGATGTACTTACCGCGGGCTGGTGGTGTCTCGGCGTTAGACGGAGGGACATTCCATCAGGAGATTCCACGTGAACACATCAAGCACATCTTCACTCACGAGAACAAGACAGTTTGCGAGTTCGGATCGGAAGACTGCTTTGGGATTCTCGATGGCTGGTCCAGGATACGAGCATACGATTTTTCAGCGCGTCGCAATCTCAGAGCTCACCTGCAGTCCTGCAGTCCGACGAACAGTACCTCTGGACGATAACGTAGTACTCTAGAGCGAAATTCGCTCCCCTTCCAACAGGAACATAGTAATAGTGGTACTCTTAATTCATTTATAACAAGACGTACAAGAATCTATATGTGCAGGAGACTCATCATCTCAATCAAATCCAAGCCCTAGTCCAACATCAATACATGCTAGTAGTCGTTGACATTCTGCACAATAGCATCGTCAATTTCACCCAGCCATGACCCGAGAGGTAACTTGAAACGCACCTCATCGGAGGAACCATCGAAATCATTTTCAGAAAGTAGCCGTCCATCAAGAAGCTTCCCCATGTGCGACGATGCAAAACGCATGCCTTTCCTGCGAAAGCCCATCAACGTCCTTACCAAAGTCGTGGGCGTACGTTGGAATGTGTTTATAGTCTTTGGTCGGTTCCTCGGCGAGATGAAACCGTCGGGCCCAACCTCTATGCCCTCTTCGCCCTGCAGGTCCCTTGTATACACGCAAAGGAAACGACACAACCGGATGTACGTCTCGTAGTCCTTGAGGTACAGCTGCCCAGCAAACACATTCAACTGATCCACAAGAGGCCGAGGAGGAGTCCACTCGGTGGGAACAGCGGGGATGCTGTACAAAACAAGGTCATCGCATGGTTTCATCGACTTGGTGATGCGGGACGTGTACACATGGAGGTGAACATTCTTGCTCGACCTGAGATATGACATCAAGAGATTGACTTCGCGAGGGCTCAAAATGACGAGCACGTCGTTGTGATCTCTTTTCCCAGATACAACCCACTGAACAGGACGCAGGTAGTCGTCTAACTTTCCCGACGACTTGACGGTCTGCTGAAAGTCCGTCGTCGCCAACACAAATGGACTCCAAACGTGCGCCTCGTTGGTAGCCGCTGAAGTCGCGTTGAGTGTTTCGAAAGCTGGACGGAAAGCTGTGGTATTCGTAGGAATGGCCCCTGTCGTTACAAAGGCAGTGACATCTTGATGGAGTGAATGGTTCGCTGGTGACACCTTACGGGGTCGTTCCACTTGACGTTCACGTTCAATTTCATGTATGACCTCTCGCTCCTGTTCTTCGTCCATGCTCACATCGCGGAGTGACAAAATACCAAGCTCCGTGCAATGTTGGTGAATCTTCGAAGCGGCCAACAAGGCAGAATTCGATGTGTTGTGGGGCCCGTAGAGATCTTCCAACTTCTTGGCTTCCGGCTGGAGCCACTTTTCCGAAAGCGATTTCGAGGACAGCTCGCCTCTACAAAAGCTGATCCAAGCAGCATATCGGGATTGATGGTCCATCCCTTGTTGTGCCCAAAGAGGTGCTCGCTGCTGAATATCGTCGCATGTCTCACGTATGGCCCAGTGTAGGATATCCAGGGTGTCAATGACATATAAAGGCTCTCTGTCTTTACCAGCTAAAGAGCGAATACGCCGATCGACTTCGAGAGGTGCAAAGAACATGATGGAATGACCGTGGCCGAGCTTACGCATCCGCATACAACCTACGAGCCCCAAATAGTCAATTTAGTGGAATGAAACGGCGTACCTGTACATACCTTGAGCCAGACGATCCTTCGTCACTTTAGGTCCCAGTGTGACGGCAGCGCGGAATCCGCTTGGAAACTGGATGTCGGTACCACGTGTGTGAGCATCGTCGAGGTATACGACGCATTGATCTATCTGCTGCGCGAATGGTGACGATTTCAGAAGCTGTGTGCTTCCGTCTCGTGTGCGCACTGTCAACTCATCGTCCTCGTTGAAATAGATTGCAGCAGAAGCATCTGGGTTGATGTCTAGCCATGCCTTAGCCAGTTCATCATTTTGAAGATCGAGCATTTGAGCACCGACGTCCAGAAGCACACGGATCTCGGGCTGCTGGGCAACCAAGACCTCGAGAAATTCTTGTGTGGTTCGTCGCTCGCCCTTTTCTTTGGTCATACACATATAGTGCTTGTTCTCCGGTTGTAGTAGATAGGATAAAACCTTCGCGTTGGTCCCTCGCTGGTGATCGGGATCGCGTTGAGTGATGTGCAGGGGCAATAGATATTGACCGTCATTCGTCCCCGAAAATCCTAGAAAAACGATAGAGCTAGTGAACTCGGTGATCCAGTAACCTTAACCTCGACGTACCAGTCAGTAAACGATCCTTCTCTTCTGCCAAATCCCAACCTGAACAGGATAGCTTTGATGGAAACTCTTTTGCTTCTCTCGGGAACACGACACTTGAAAGGTAGAAATCGACTGTTGCCCGATTCCGCGAGAATAGAGGAACTAGAAACTCGTTCCATTGCTCAGATGACTTGATGTTGACGGCACTCAAGGTCCGCAGATTTTCTGGCACGGCAGCGCCGGACTCTCGAACCCAGAGATCGTAATCCAGGGAGGGATCGTCCTGTTTCAGCAAAATTTCGAAAGAAGCTCTCAGCTGTCCTTCGCTGAGGCCCCCATAGTAATACGATAGGCATGTGAGGATGATGGCAATGTCCGGATGTCCGAATTCGGCCCGTTGTGCTGGGATGTCTTTCGCTCTATACGGGACGGCAAGCATCGTACGCGTTGGATGAAGGCCATAGTCTACCCGCCACCGTCGCTCTCTGAAAGCAAACAACAGAATGCCGGTGGCCAAGAGCCCGCGCAACAGCAGCAGACCACCCCAAAGAGGGGTCTGCTGACAGTACTCCTTTACCAATCGGACCCTTTTGGAGGGGACATCCGCGCACGATATGAAGCTTCGAATCGCGTCCCTGAGGCCCGAGCGCAACTGTCCAAAGCTGAAGTTCGGAAGCAGGCCATCCATAACGTCGTGCACTATCCATGAGATCAACTCTTGACCAGCGTCTGCGTGTAAGATACGGAGGTGTGGAAATGAGCCGGACGGACCGCGCTCGTACTCTACTCCGAGTGGGAAAAGCTCTCGAAGGGAAGACGCATGCTTGCTCACGAGGCTGAGAACCTGTTCCGTGGTAGTCCATCGTTCTGGGAAGCCTTCCATATGTTGCTGGTGGCCAATGGTGTATACCAACTGATAGCGAACGTGAAGGATTTCATCGCTCTCGTCCAAAATATCTCGTGAATGGGAATGGAGCCACCTCTGAAGCGTCAGCAACAGCTTCGCTAGTTGACCGTCCTTTTCCTGAGGCAGCTGCTTCTCCACACTCACCAACCTGAGCGACAAAACGTACTCCGGTTGGACCACCAAAATTCCGCGCTCCTTCATGCATTCCGACATGAGTTCACGAAGGGCAGTCACTTTCTCACCATCGACCTCGAGGGAACGGGAGAACGGGATGAAGTATATTCGCCTATTGACGAGTCCACCGAGGCGATCCGCAAGAAGGTGGAACATCTGCGCCGTCAACGCCTTCGGTACAATGACACGGACGAGTTGATCACCATCGGCAAGAGCAACAACAACGATGGGGACAATCACGGATGATTTCCCCTCGCCCATATTGAGCTGCATGGCCGTATTATTACCCGAGCGGGGTGTTATCATCTCCTTGGCAACGTCAGCTTGAACACGACGAACCAAAAAGTTGCCTTGTAGCTGATGTAGGCGAAGGACGTGGCGTCAGCCGCTGCATATACATCCATCTCACGGGAAACACACCTGAATAAGTAGCCAGTCTGGATGCGTTTTAGGGTTCCAGCCATCACATCCTTCGTTCTGCAGTTCCTTGCGGAGCTCTTCAGGAAGGTTGTCGAGGTGTAGTCGAAGCAATCTTCGCGCGCGCTGTAGCTCGAGCGCGAGTAGAGCCAATCTTATGAGACATCTCTTCCACTCCTCGGAGAGTACGATTGGTGAATTCGACGCGAGGGACCGAAAAAGCGCATGCGGAGTGACGCGCGGCCATTGACCCGACTGCTCGAGAGCTTGTTCACTCTGGCTCCTCGGGCCCAGATGCTGCTTGAGAAGGTGAAGACCCTTAGCGTAGCTGGCTCTGCACCGATCATAATGCGCCAAAAGTGTCTCGGTGGTAGGTAGCTTCGTCGTTCCAATGGACATCTCGCTTCCAAAGCATTCTGCACTGGCGCGGAGGGCCGAGACGTATCGTCGCTGGAATGGATTTACTGCGTCCGCCTCAGCCGTAGTAATCAGTTGATGCAATGGGGCAGGACCAGAGAGTGGGATGTTCCCAGCATCGGTACTGTATCCGGGAAATCTACCACGTATTTGTAACAGTGGTGCAGGTCTGGCAAATAGCTGATCCGCCTTAAATGGCCAAGGGATACAAGAGGGGTTACTTTTCGAGGGACGGAATTTGTAAGTGGGAGTGGGAAAGATCTGAGAGTGTGCGTTGTTCAGAATCTTCTGAACACGAGCGACGTGCTCTTTAAGCTTGAGATTGCGATAACGGCTGGAAAAGTGGCTCTGGGCATTGGATGTCAATGTTGCCACATTATATAAACCAGGCTTGAGTGAGCACCGTGGGGGAGTCTCGCAGGGCCAAGCGTACAACAACCGCTGGACTGCTGCATCAGTGTCCGAGTTTCGTCTCTCGTTATACATTTCGAGTTGACGTTTTCGCAACTTCTTGGAACTTTCGCTAGCTCGTGCAGGTATTGTGCTTTCAGGGCTATCGTTGAAGGGGTGGGCACAGCCAGAAATATAACCGCGCAGGGTTTCCTTGGAGGGACAAGATCCTTCTGAAGGCTTGTAAGAATCATAGTATGGTGGATCTACCAAACGAAACTGCGAATCCGCCGCAAAAGCCACGAACACGGGGACCAGGTCGGTAAGTGCTGATGACCCATATGCCATTGCGGGCAGTGAGAAAAGCAATTGAAACCATTTGCTTTCATCGCTTCTTCGCAGGAGATTGTATGCCTCAAGCCAAATCGATGGAATATCCGGAGCCAACCACGACCTGTTGTATTGGAGAGACAACATAGCCTCCCTAGACATCGTCTCCTTCCATGATTCCATCATACTCCATATATTCTTTGCGGTCGTTGAATTGGCGGTCCGGCGGTGGACGACAGTCGCCGCAGTATAAGCGCGATGCTCTCCCGAGTCAACCTCCACTAGGTCTCTGGCGCGGTACCGAACATCAAAATCTCCCTCGGAAGGCTGGTCATAAAACTCGGATGGGAATAGATACGCAGCCCGTACCGCACTGCGCTCGAGCAGGTGACCGTCATGCGATGGAAATTCTTCAAGCACAGTGGTCGATTGGCTCTCCTGGAATAATTGGACTTTTTCGTAGTGTTCCTTGATCCCGTTCGAAACGACGTGCAACTCGTGATGCTGAGAATGTACCGGGAGATTGAGCCACTCCACCTTCTGCATGGATTTAAGGTGTTCAGGGTACCACGTGCGCGAGGGACACATGGATGCGATCAGACTCAAGAGCTCCGCGTCGCGAGAACCGAACCTCATGATCGACCAGCAGCTAGCTGAACGGAGTAGAGACAACGCTTCCTCTGTGCCTGACCTCCCTGTAAGTGGATCGGTGCTACACCCGCTGGTGAGAGCGTGCAGGTAAGCACAGCACAGCTTGCTCGTCAAACTACCATTCCCTGTCAAGCAGCCCAGGTCGGTGTCGACTCTATATGTCTGGTACGTGACCCGCTGAAGGGCGGGACCACGGGTGTCGATCTCGATGCAAACGTGATGTCCATCCATCCGGAACGAAATCGCTCCTTCGGGGATGAGGACACACCGTGGGACAAGTCCGTCGGCGTCGATGTTTTCTCTGAGCTTTGGCCGAAGCACAAGCTGATTGACCAAACCAAACAGAGTGCCGATAGATTGATCCTTGTCATAAACCATGCCCCGGATATTGTGAGATTGGAGTTCCCCATCCTCATCGACGTAAAAGGACAGGCGATAGCGGGGTAGAGCGACGGACAGTTGCAATGATGACGAAGGTTGGTCGGTGTCGTTTGGGACCACTGTGACAAGGAGATTCTGTGGGGCGTCGAGGGGCTTCAAGAGATTCGATATCATGGCCCATGATTGGCTTCGGATGTCTACCAGGACCTCACGGCCTTTGTACATGCGATATTGCCCAGGGGCACAATCCATCCTCCAGTTCTCCGGCAAACTCTTCCAAAGACTGTCGAGAGGGCGGATCTCCATGACGGATGTAGAAAGGTTTAGCCAATGAGTATGTCCTTCAATCAACACACTCGGCAAGTCTCCCTCCAGCTTTTCCCGAGGAATGAGCTCGATGGTTTGTGAATCGACGTGTGCTCGTATCATGAGATCGGAGCTGTTGTTTCTGAGAGAAAAGTACACCTGGACATGCCGGCTAAATTCGCAAGGTTATATCCTACATCCCCGAAAGTGCGCTCACCTGGTGATCAGAGATCATGGTTCGTGTCGAGTAATCCATCCCTGGGAGATCACTTGGTAAGACCTCGAGCACTTGCTGCACAGGTGATCAGTAACCTGCCTGACATTGGGCATGAAGAGACGTACCTCGCCAAATATTAGGTTGTACAGTGGATGCCGCTGAATTTCGCTGGGCAATCTCCCAAGTGGCTTCCCGTTGACTAAAAGGGACCCATCAAGTAAATTGAAATGCACCACTTGCCAACACTGGTCGATTGTTGACGCGGTCGTGCACGAGAACCAGCGCAAATTTGGATTCTGCAATGGGGTCCACCACGAACCCGGACGGTAGTGTGGCCAAACTCGGGCAACCGCAAGGTCGATACCCTCATCGCTGCAGTCGGCTTGAATAACTTCGCTTACGACGGTCTCCAAAGCCAGAGAGAGGCGGCGATCCCGTTCATAGAGTAGCTGCGGATATGCGGGGAGGGAGAAAACCTTGCTTGGCATGTGGTCATGGATTATTATGAGGGAAGAAAGTAAAACTTCAATGTCTTCTGCTGAATGAAGAAGCTCCTGAATCATGGCAGGGTCAACATCGAACGTGCTTCGACAAACGGCGGCGGCGTCCCGCAAAACTCCACGTAATTCTTCATCTCCCGGTGTTTTCGCGACCTTAGCCGATAGCTCCTGCACCCAGCAGAATACCTTGCTACGCACAGTGCGAAGAAGTCCAAGCACCTTCTCTGAGACAGCCTGATCAGGGCTGGACGCAAGTAGGCGACGGAGTAAGAAGGAGATGGTATCCATTGTCACGGATTCCAGCCAATTTGCTTCGACATCCCGGAGGAGGCTCTCGAGCTCTCCTAGAAGCGCATTGCAAAAGGAGGGCTGTTGGATCTCCTCATGCCATCCCCACCCCGTATTTGCAAACGGACCAACCTGTGAGACTGCCTGAGCCAACAGAAAATGAACTTCGGGACGATGGAAGCTCAGTGATCGACCTCGAAGCTCTCGCAAGATGTTGAGCCATTGAAGTGAGCCGCCACTTCGTAGGTGTCCGAAAGCCATGAATTCGTGGATGGAGAGGTTCTTGTGGCAGTCGGCTTGGTTTGCTATGATTTCGTTCGACGTGTGGGAGGTGGCATCAATATACTTCTGCAAATTCTTGTATGATCCGCTTTGAAGCTGGTACGTGCAATACCTGCCGATGTTGACACGACCAAATGCCTCTGAGACAGGAATACAAGCTTGGCTATCGAACCCATAGAATTTCAATCCATTATTGACGCAGACCCGTTCCTGCGTGGCCGGAATGGACGTTTTGCCATAATGTGTGACAGTGAATTGTTTCGTGTCGGACGCAAGGGTGATCCGCGATCTCGGATGCTGAACATGGTAAGGCCGGAGTGCAGCATACTTGTTGAGCTTGATATAGGGATTTTTTGATTGAACGGATGAGGAACAAAGACCCGCCAAGAGATGGAATGTGGCAGTGCGCCACATGTTGAATGAGATTGGACAATCTAATTCGAACACGACAGCCTCAGCGCAGAGCTGCTCATCCGGCAACGGCCACTCGTGAACGGCTATCTGCATGTTCCCAAGTTCTTTTTCAATGGTGCACTTGCTACAGCGGCGGCGGGCATGGTATTCGAAGCCATCCCGATTGATGGCGTACTCGTGGTCCATCTCAGCAGCTCGACGTTGAAGATCGGCATGACGAGCATTCGCTCTCTTGAGGTCAGCCACCTTGTCACGGACTTCGCGTCGCGCGACTTCCTCAATCCGAATCTTGAGGAACTGAAGATGCGAAGAGTTTCTGTAGAAACGGATGGCAAAACTTTCTGCACTGATTGTTGAAGAAAACACCGACAATTGACTTTGCGACCGGGAGTGGCGACGAGATAGGTATTTGTGTGCGCGGCGAAGACGATGGAGGCTTCCAGTCTTGCAAACTAATAAATCCTCTAGAAGACCTGTAGGAACCTCTGGAGGGTACTCTGCGAGCATGGGAATTTCCTTGATAGCTATTTTGTCGAGTGCAACCCAAAGCTCGATCATGGTCAACAGCATGACCGACAGAAGTTCTGGATTGTTCGCGTACGTTTTCAGCGCACTCGAGGAGTATTTGTTCGCCAAGATCTCCAGTTTCACGCATGCTTTGTCGTTCTCTCTCACCCGATCGACCCAGGCGTCAATACCCTGTTCAACCTCCCGTTCAACATCATAGAGGGCTACGTGAGGCTCGGTACAGTATGCCTCCTCGAAAAACGCCCCGTCAGATGACAGAAAATCATCAAGAGCACCTCGGCGACGATGTTCAGGATTAAAGGGGGTGTCGTCAGGAAGGATGCCGTAATTAGCGAAAGCTTTGCGAAGGTAGTCGCCACTACCCAAGAGCGACTGCTGACTATCTCGGGTTAAATTGAGCTGAGAGGGGGTCCAGACTGGGGATACACGCTGAGCAGCCTGTACCTGTCCCCACCGCGTCTCAAGGGTTGCTCGGAGGGAACTGCATGTCTGCAACGCAATACGAGAGAGCCAGTCAGGCACGGAAGAACCCAGCTTGTGCAACCGACGACTGATTTTGGCTGATATGGGGTGGAGCACATCATTGGAGAGATTTGCAGAGATCTCCTCCTGTGCGAGGCGACACATGAAGAACAACATGAACTCCTTGTAGGTATGACGCCCGAGATTTGACCGATCCAGTGAGGTCTGCAGGGTAACTCTGATAACAAGCCAGAGCGATGAGCGCCGCCATGGCAACTTCGAATTATTCCACACGACGTCATCAGCCACACGTTTGCTAATGCGAACGGTGTCGGCAGGGCCACCGACGCCTCTCAAGATTCCGGTAAGCAACTCGGTGATATAACGCGGATGGGTGGTGTCTCGGGTTTCGACAACAGTAGACTGCGCTTTTCGACTTTTTGGAGCGGCATCAAGAATATCGTCGTTCATGTGAATGAGGAAACTGGCTAATTCGGAGAGAAAGCTTTCGTCTTCAAATACGACATTGGGGACCTCGATGGCCGGTCCAGGATATGAGCAGATGAGCTTTCCTTTCGTAGACATCACATCCTCAGCCTTCGGGGATACTTCGAACGACTCGAAGATGGTGACATCTCTCTGCTTCCTGAAAACGACCGCCACATTTTGTGCGCGAATGAGGAATGCAAGGACATCTACACGTTGTCAGTTTCGATGTTATTGTGGGAGGTCGAAAGCTTACCACCAATGTGCATGCTGCTGAGCTGAGAAACAATCCGGGACCGGTCCAGACTTTCAAACTGAACAGTGGCCTGCACATTGTCCAACATTCCTGAAATGTGACGCCACTCAGGTAGGCTGGCGTTGTCGACGTGGCCACTGTAGAGATGCGCAGCAGAGGCGATTGCGGCAGCTAGAGAACGATCATTGCGGACACTGTGGTCATCCCCATCGGGAAGCTTGAGAGGGAGGAATACATGCGTAACGATATATTCCAATGTACGAATGTCCCCATGGTCGAGGACGGAGTAAGACATTTGAGAGACGAACGATAATGAGAATGGGTTTGGTGTTTGATAGTGTGGCGTTGGAGGAGAGGGAAGAAGCAAAACACATGTACTTGGTTCTGCCCCCTTATATTCGTTGATCTGTGGCGAAGAATTTCTCCTAAATTCGATGGTCCGCGTCCGAACAGCACAGGATGGACCTACACCGTTATCAACAGAGAACTTGGGCGCACCTCGAGGCAGGAAGCTGCTACAGATAGCTATCGTGCCTTTCAGTCTCCGCAGTCCTCTCGGCACAGGACTGCACCCACAATGAGACCCCGAAAGAAGAAAGATCAGCTCGCCTGTCTACGGCCTAACTTGGGTGCGGTTCAGGGCATTGGTAGTTGAACGATCGTAGCATGGCAAGTGTCAAACAGCGAAAACCATGCCATGAAGGTGGTTATTTGAGGACCGATTGTATCCTGGACTGAAAAACTTACGAAGCCGAGTGGCTCAGAAGAGTAGAACACCCAGTTGAGCTGGTGCAAACCTCTGAGACCGTTGAGAGTGATTAGAAAGTAGGACGAGCATCAACTCAAGCGTTTCGCGCGATGGAATCGTCCGCGGAGTCGACACGGGGTAGTAGGCTAACAACCTGGAGATTTTGGCAGCTGGGAATTTTGAAACAACCTGGTTGGACTCTGATTCCGAGTCAGAGCGAACAACTTTTCTCCGTCCCATTCTATCGCACCAAAACTCTTCCACCGCTCCTTTGAATCCACAGCCTTGCGTACCAGCAAGCGTCTGGTTTGAAGATCCAGATTGACCGTTTAACCTATTTCGTCAACCCTGCTGTTGACTTCATGTTGCTAAACGGTGCTACTAGCTACATATACTATAGTAGTGGTATAATGTATTCTAAGGGTACTACGAGTCTTGTCAACAAGAAATGTAACTGCCAGTGGTTATTTTGGTATCCTTCGCACTCTACTACATCCCCTGCGTGCGTGTCTGTACGTTAGCGGGTCCAGGGACTGAATGTCGAGACGGAATGAACTAGACCCTACCGGATGCCACCTTATCGTCTCTCGCAACACCGCGTCCACGATGCTCTACGGTCTTCAAAGTCTGACAGTCGCTGCTGTACGACCACACGACCAATTAGCGCCTGGGCACGACATTGGACCTCGGGGTGGTTCATCGTGAATCGTCCACCCATCGTTCCATGGTCCCAAACGACGAAAGAGTAAAGCGAACTGTCTCAACGGAACCTGAGGATGTCGTTCAAGGAATTTCTCAGTGAGATTCATAAGGGTGAGTGAAATCTGATATGCCAAACCAGTTTTATGAGAGCATGTAATAATAGAAAATATTACTATCTATTGTACTCGAGCTTCGCCGTCAATCAATCAAATCCAGACCCTGGCAGTGGCCCAGCATCATTGCTACATGTTAATGGTCCTCGACATTCTGTTAGTGTGGGTCATCAATTTCATCCAACCATAACTCGAGACGTAAGTTGACACGTACCTCATCGCCACAACCATCGAAATCGCTTTCAGAAAGTAGCCGTCCATCAAGAAGCTTCCCCATATGCGTCGATTCAAAGCGCGTGGCTTTCCTACGAAAGCCCATCAATGTCTTCACGAAAGTCATGGGTGTACGTTGGAACGTCTGGATAATCTGCAAGTGTTTTGGTCGATTCCTCGGCGAGATGAACCCGTTCGGGCCCAACCTTGATGTCCTCTTCGTCTTCCAGGTCCCTTGTATATACGCAAAGGAAACGACACTGGCAACCGGATATACGTCTCGTAGTCCGTCAGGTACAGCTGCCCAGCAAATACGTTCAGCTGATCCGTAAGATGCGGAAGAGGAGTCCACTCGGTGGGGACCGCGGGGATGCTGTACAAAGAAAGGTCGTCGCATGGTTCCATCGACTTGGTGATGCGGGACGTGTACACATGGAGGTGAACATTCTTGCTCGACCTAATATACGATATCAAGATGTCGACTTCGTAAGGGCTCAAAATGACGAGCACGTCGTTGTGATCTCTTTTCCCAGATACAACCCACTGAACAGGGCGCAAGTACTCATCCAACTTTCCTGACGACTTGACGGTCTGCTGAAAGTCCATCGTCGCCAACACAAATGGACTCCAAACGTGCGCCTCGCTGGTGGTTGCAGAAGTTGTATCGAGTGTCTCGAAAGCTGGACGGAAAGCTGTGGTCTTCGTGGGAATAACGCCTGTCTTTACAAAGGTAGTGACATCTTTGTGGAGTGAATGGTTCGCTGGTGACACCTTCGGGGGTCGTTCCACTTGACGTTCACGTTCAGCTTCATGTATGACCTCTCGCTCCTGTTCTTCATCCACGCTCACATCGCGGAGTGACAAGATACTAAGCTCGGCGCAATGTTGGTGAATCTTCGAGGCAGACAACAAGGCGGGTTTCGATGCGTTGTGGGGCCCGTAGGGATCTTCCAACCTCTTGGCTTCCGGCTGGAGCCACTTTTCTGAAAGTGATTTCGAGGACAGCCCGCCTCTACAAAAGCTGATCCAAGCAGCATATCGGGATTGATGGTCCATCCCTTGTTGTGCCCAAAGAGGTGCTCGCTGCTGAATATCGTCGCATGTCTAACGTATGGCCCAGTGTAGGATATCCATGGTGTCAATGACATACAGAGGGTCTCTGTCTTTGCCGGCCAAGGCGCGGATACGCCGATCAACTTCGAGGGGTGCAAAGAACATGATGGAATGACCGTGGCCGAGCTTCCGCATCCGCATGCAGCCTACGACCGCCAAATGGTTAGATTAGTGGACTGAAATAGCGTACCCGTACATACCTTGAGCCAGACGATCTTTGGTCACTTTGGGTCCCAGCGTGACGGCGGCGCAGAATCCGCTGGGAAACTTGATGTCGGTACCACGTGTATGAACATCGTCAAGGTATACAACACATTGATCTAACTGCTGCGTATATGGTGACGATGTCAGAAATTGTGTGCTTCCGTCTCGTGTGCGCACTGTCAACTCATCGTCCTCGTTGAAAGAGATGGCAGCAGAAGCATCTGGCTTGATGTTTAGCCATGCCTTGGCCAGTTCATCATTTTGAAGATCGAGCATTTGAGCACCGACGTCCAGAAGCACACGGATCTCGGGCTGCTGGGCAACCAAGACCTCGAGAAATTCTTGTGTGGTTCGTCGCTCGCCCTTTTCTTTGGTCATACACATATAGTGCTGGTTCTCCGGTTGTAGTAGATAGGATAAAACCTTCGCGTTGGTTCCCCGCTGATGATCGGGATCGTATTGCGTGATATGTAGGGGCAGCAAATATTGACCGTCATTCGTTCCCGAAAATCCTCAGAAAAAACGATTGAGCCAGCGAGCTCGGTGATCCAGTAACCTTAGCCTCGACGTACCAGTCAGTGGACGGTCTTTCTTCTCTGCCAAATCCCAACCTGAACACGACAGTTTCGAAGGAAACTCTTTTGCTTCTTTCGGAAACACGACATTCGAAAGGTAAAAATCGACTGTTGCCCGATTCTGCGAAAACAGAGGAACTAGGAAGTTGTTCCACTGATCAGATGACTTGATGTTGAGGGCGTTTGGGGTTCGCAGATTGTCTGGAACAGCAGGGCCGCACTCTCGAACCCAAAGATCGTAGTCCAGGGATGGGTCATCCTGTTTCAGCAAAATTCCAAAAGAAACTCTCAGCTGTCCTTCGCTGAGGCCACCGTAGTAATACGATAGGCATGCGAGGATGATGGCAATGTCCGGATGTCCGAACTCGGCCCGTTGTGCTGGGATGTATTTCGCTCTATACGGGACGGCAAGCATCGTACGCGTTGGATGAAGGCCATAGTCTACCCGCCATCGTCGCTCTCTGAAAGTAAACAACAGAATGCCGGTGGCCAAGAGCCCGCGCAAAAGTAGCAGGCCACCCCAAAGAGGGGTCTGCTGACAGTACTCCTGTACCAATCGGATCCTTTCGGGAGGGACATCCGCGGACAATATGAAGCTTTGAATCGCCTCCCTGAGGCCCGAGCGCAACTGTCCAAAGCTGAAGTTCGGAAGCAGGCCATCCATAACGTCGTGCACTATTCATGAGATCAACTCTTGACCAGCGTCTGCGTGCAAGATACGGAGGTGTGGGAATGATCCGGACGGACCGCGCTCGTACTCTACTCCGAGCGGGAAAAGCTCTCGAAGGGAAGACGCATGCTTGCTCACGAGGCTGAGAACTTGTTCCGTGGTAGTCCATCGTTCTGGGAAGCCTTCCATAGGTTGCTGATGGCCAATGGTGTATACCAACTGATAGCGAACGTGAAGGATTTCATCGCTCTCGTCCAAAATATCTCGTGAACGGGAATGGAGTCACCTCTGGAGCTTCAGTAATAATTGTTCCAGTTGACGGTCTTCTTCCTGAAATAGCTGCTTCTCTACGCTCACCAGCCTGAGAGACAAGACGTGCTCCGGTTGGACAACCAGAATCCCGCGCTCCTTCATGCATTCCGACATGAGTTTACAAAGGACAGCCACTTGCTCACCATTGACCCCGAGGGAACGAGAGAACGGGACGAAGTAGATTCGCCTATTGACAAGTCCACCGAGGCGATCCGCGAGAAGATGGAACATCTGCGCCGTCAACGCCTTCGGAACAATGACGCGGACGAGCTGATCACCATCGGCTAGAGCAACAACGACGATGGGGACAATCACGGATGACTTTCCCTCGCCCATATTGAGTTGCATGGCCGTATTATTACCCGAGTATGGTGCTATCATCTCGTTGGCAACGTCAGATTGAACCCGACGAACCAAAAAGTTGCCTTGCAGGTGACGTTGGCGAAGGACTTGGCGTCAGCTGGTATATACATCCATGACACGGGAAACACACCTGAATAAGTAGCCAGTCTGGATGTGCTTCGGCGTCCCAGCCATCACATCCTTCGTTCTGTAGTTCCTTGTGGAGCTCTTCAGGAAGGTTGTCGAGGTGTAATTGAAGCAATCTTCGCGCACGTTGCAGCTCGAGCGCGAGTAGAGTCAACTTTATGAGATATGTCTTCCACTCATCGGAGAGTGCGATTGGTGAATTAGACGCGAGGGATCGAAAAAGCGCATGTGGAGTGACGCGTGGCCATAGACCCGCCTGCTCGAGAGCTTGTTCACTCTGGCTTCTCGGGCACAGATGCTGCTTGAGAAGGTGAAGACCCTTGGCGTAGCTGGCTCTGCACCGATGATAACATGCCAAAAGTGTCTCGGCGGTAGGTAGGTTCGTCGTTCCCTGAGGTAAAAGGGACATCTCATTTCCAAAGCATTCTGCACTGGCGTGGAGGGCCAAGACGTATCGTTTCTGGAATGGATTTACTGCGTTCGCCTCGGCCGTAGTAATTAGTAGATGCAACGGGGGGATGTGGGTGTGCTCATTAGGGGTTTGGAGTGGACCCAGTGGAGGGGGAGTGGAGCGGAGCCAGAAGAAGGAGAATAGCGAGAGGGGAAATAGCAAGAGCGAGAAGAGCAAGAGGGAGAAGAGCAAGAGGAAGGCAAGTAGCGTAGCCAGGACGGAGTCATCAGTGTCGCTCGATCTCGTCTTGGCCTCTCCAGCGGGACCAGGGAGCGGGGTATCCCTGGCATCGGCAGTGCATTGAGGTAATCTTTCATGTGCTCCTAACGGTGGTGCAGGTCTGGCGAATAGCTAGTGAACTGTAGATGACCACGTGATACAAGATGGGATGCTTTGCGAGGGATCGAAGGAGTATTGAAGAGTCGAGGTCGGGGACACTCGGGAGTGTACGTTGTCCAGAATCATTTGAACACGGGTGAGATGCTCTCTTAGTTCCAGATTGTGATAACAGCTGGAGAAGTGGCTCTGGACATTGAATGTCAATGACGCTACCTCGTATAAATTGGCGTTGAGTGAACACCGTGGTGGGGTCTCGCATGGCCAATCTTTCAATAACCATCGGATTGCTGCATCGGTGTCCGAGTTCCTTCTCTTGTTATACATTTCGAGTCGACGGTTTCGCAACTTCCTCGGACCTTCGCCAATTTTTGCACGTATTATGCTTTCAGGGCTATTTTCGAAGGCATAGGCGCAGATAAAAATATAACTGCGCAGGGTGTCCATGGAGGGATAATATCCGTCTGAAGGTCTGTAAGAATCATAGCATGGTGGATCCTCAAAACGGAACTGCGGATCCTCTGCAAAGGCTACGAACGCAGCGACTAGATCGGTAAGTTCCGGTGAGGCATATGCCATCGCGGGCAGTGAGAAAAGTAATTGAAACCATTTCCTTGCATCGCTTCTTCGCAGGAGATCGCATGCCTTGAGCCACATCGATGGAAAATCCGGAGCCAACCATGATCTGTCATACCGGAGAGACACTGTAGCATCACTAGAGACGATCCCATCCCATGCCTCCATCATGTTCACTAAATTCTTTGGAGTCGTTGAATTGCAGGTTCGGCGGTGAACGACAGTCGCTGCGGTATAAGCGGAATGCTCTCCCGAACCGATCTCCACTAGGTCCCTGGCACGGGAACGAGCATCCAAATCCACCCCAGAAGGCTTCCCAGACAACTCGGGAGGGAATAGATACGCAGCTCGTAGCGCACTGCGCACTAGCAGGTGACTGTCACGTGATGGAAATTCTTTGAACAAAGTGCTCGATTCGCCCTCGTGGAATAACCGAACCCGTTCGTAGTGTTCTTTGATCCCTTTGGAAACGATATGCAACTTGGGATGCTGGGAATTTACGGGAAGATTGAGCCACACCACCTGCATAGATCTGTGGTTTTTAGGATACCGCTTGCGCATCGGGCACATGGATGCGATCAGACTGAGGAGTTTTGCGTCGTGAGAATTGAACCTCACGATCGACCAGCAGTTGCCCGACCGGAGCAGAGACAATGCTTCCTCTGTGCCCGACCTGCCTGTAAACGGATCGGTGCCACACCCACTGGTCAGAGCATGCAGGTAAGCACAGTACAGCTTGCTCGTCAAACTGCCGTTTCCGGTCAAGCAGCCCAGGTCGGTATCGACTCTGTATGTCTGGTACGTGACCTGCTGAAGGGGGGGACCACGGGTGTCGATTTCAATGTGAACGTGATGTCCATCCATCCGGAATGAAATCGCTCCTTCGGGGATGAGGACACACCGTGGGACAAGTCCGTCGGCGTCGATGTTTTCTCTGAGCTTTGGCCGAAGCACAAGCTGATTGACCAAACCAAACAGAGTGCCGATACATTGGTCCCTGTCATAAATCATGCCCCGGATGTTGTGAGATTGGAGTTCCCCATCCCCGTTGACGTAAAAAGATAGGCGATAGCGAGGCAGAGCAACGGACAGTTGCAATGATGACGAAGGTTGGTCGGTGTCGTTCGGGACCACTGTGACAAGGAGGTTCTGTGGGGCGTCGAGGGGCTTCAAGAGATTCGATACCATGGCCCAAGATTGGCTTCGGATGTCTATCAGGAGCTCACGGCCTTTGCACACGCGATATTTGCCAGGAGTGTAAGTCATCTTCCAGTTCTCCGGCGAACCCTTCCAATGACTGTCGAGAGGGCGGATCTCCATGACGGATGTAGAAAGGTTTAACCAATGAGCCTGTCCCTCAATCAACACCCTCGGCAAGTCTCCCTCCAGCTTTTCTTGAGGAATGAGCTCGATCGTTTCTGAGTCAACATATGCTTGTATCACGAGATCGGAGCTGTTGCTTCTGAGAGAAAAGTACACCTGGGTATCCCAGCTGAGTTCTCAAGATTATACCCTACACCTCCGAAAGTTCGCTCACCTGGTGTCCGGAGATCCTATCCCGTGTCGAGTAGTCCATCCCTGGGAGATCGCTCGGTAAGACCTCGAGCACTTGCTGCACAGGTGGTCAGTAACCTGCGTGTCAATGACGTTGCGAATGAAGAGACATACCTCGCCAAATATTAGGTTGTACAGCGGGTGACGCTGAATCTCGTTCAGCAATCTCCCAAGTGGCTTCCCGTTGACCAAAAGTGACCCATCAAGTAAATTGAAATGCACCACTTGCGAACACTGGTCAACTGTTGACGCGGTCGTGCACGTGAACCAGCGCGAATTCAGATACTTGAATGGGGTCCACTTCGAACCTGGACGGTAGTGAGGCCAAATACTACCAACCGCAAGGTCAATGCCTTCATCACTGGAGTCGGCCCGAATAACCTTGCTTGCGACAGTCTCCACTGCCAGAGAGAGGCGGCGATCTCGGTCGAGGAGTAGCTGCGAATATGCGGGGAGGCAGGAAACCTTGCTGGGCGTGTGTTCATGGATTATTATAGTGGAAGAAAGTAAAACTTCAATATCTTCTGCTGAACGAAGGAGCTCCTGAATCAGGGCTGGACGCAAGGACACGGCGGAGCAAGAAGGAGATGGTATCCATTGTCACGGATTCCAGCCAATTTGCTTCGACATCCCGGAGGAGGCTCTTGAGCTCCTCTAGAAGCGCATTGCAAAAGGAGGGTTGTTGGATCTCCTCATGCCATTTCCACCCCGTATTTGCAAACGGACTGACTTGTGAGACTGCCTGAGCCAACAGAAAATGAACTTCGTGACGATGGAAGCTCAGTGATCGACCTCGAAGCTTTCGCAAGATGTTGAGCCATTGAAGTGAATCGCCACTCTGCAGGTGTCCGAACGCCATGAATTCATGGATGGAGAGGTTCTTGTGGCAGTCGGCTTGGTTTGCGACGACTTCGTTCGACGTGTGAGAGGTGACATCAACATACTTCTGCAAATTCTGGTATGATCCGCTTTGAAGCTGGTACGTCCAATACCTGCCGATGTTGACACGACCAAATGCC